>JAZKJV010011297.1:0-120632 GCA_037367405.1 Ottelia alismoides | reverse complement strand
TGCCGTGGTGGATGGCGGGCCGAAGATCATCAGCTACGTCACCAACGGCCGCTTCAACGACGGTGGCGACGCGCGCCAATTCGGCTGGGGACGCTTTTCCCCGAACCTGAAAGCCGTGGACGGCTTGGAGAACATCCGGCGCTCCGCGCCCGTGCAGAAGCTCACGGTCTACAACCGCGCGCTGCGCACCGCCGAAGCGATCGCGAGTTTCCGGGCCGGACAATGATCACGCGCCGCGGCTTGCTCGGAGCGGCGCTGGCCCAGAGCCGGCCGCCGAACATCGTGTTGATCGTCACCGACGATCAAGGCTGGTGGGACCTCTCGCGCCACGGCAACCCGGCGCTCGAAACACCCGTGATGGACCAACTGGCTGCCGACGGCGTCAGCTTCGAGCGCTTCTACGCGTCGCCCGTGTGCGCGCCCACGCGCGCCAGCCTCATGACCGGCCGCTACTACCTGCGCACCGGCATCTACAACACGCGCTTCGGCGGCGACACCATGGACCTGAGCGAGGTGACGATCGCCGAATTGCTGCGGCAGCGCGGCTATCGCACCGGCCTGTTCGGCAAGTGGCACCTGGGCCACTATCGCCGCTACCAGGCGGATCAACGCGGCTTCGATCGCTTCTTCGGTTTCACCCAAGGACACATCGAGCGCTACTTTCATCCCGATCAGCTCAGCGACAACGGCCGCCCGGTTCGCGCGCGGGGCCACGTCACCGAAGTGCTCACCGACGGCGCCATCGAATTCGTGCGGGAGAACCGCCAGCGTCCGTTCTTCCTCTACCTGGCTTACAACGTGCCGCACTCGCCGAACCACGTGGAGAATCGCTGGACGGAGCGCTACCTGAACAAGGGCGTGCCGCTCGAGGACGCGCAAATCTACGGCATGGTGGCGCAGTGCGACGAGAACATCGGCCGCCTGCTGCGCACGCTCGACGGCCAGGGCCTGCGCGACGACACGCTGGTACTCTTCCTTTCCGACAACGGCGGCGTGAGCCGCTTCTACAAGGATGGCCTGCGCGGCCAGAAGGCGAGCGCCTACGAAGGCGGCATCCGCGTGCCCTGCTTCCTGCGCTGGCCGCGCCGCGTCGCGAAGGGCACGCGCGACCGTACGCCGCGCGCGGCCATCGACGTCTTCGCCACCATCGCCGCCGCCGCGGGGGCCGCGCTGCCCCAGGATCGCGTGATCGACGGCCGCAACCTGCTCGCGCCCGCGCCGGAGCGCGCGCTGTTCCACATCTGGGACCGCTTCCGGCCCGGCCTGAAGAGCAACTGGTCCATGCACCGCGGGCGCTACAAGCTCACGCGCAACGAACTGTTCGATCTCGAGGCGGATCCCAGCGAGAAGGAGAACCTTCGCGCCCGCCAGCCGGAAGTGGCCGCCGCGCTGCAGCGTGAATTCGAAGCGTGGCTTGCCGAAGTGACGCGCGGGCGCACGTTCGCCCCGGCCACCGTCGAGATCGGCCGCACCGACGAGAATCCCGTCGAACTGCTGCCGAGTTGGGCGAGCGTGCAAGGCACGCAGTTGACCTGGGCGTCACCGGGCGGCACGCCCGGCAAGCCGGAGCCGATTCCCACCGCGCCCGGCCGCGGCGCGGATTACAGCTTCGCCGGCTACGACTGGGACACCATCGACGGTTGGCGGCAGCCCGGCGACGCGGCCGAGTGGAAGGTGAAGGTGGTGCGCGCCGGGCTCTATCGCGTGCAGCTCACCTATGGCTGTCCGCCCCAGCGCGGCGGGCGGACGCTGGCGGCTCGAGGTGGGCCGGGCGTCGCTCGAGGGCACCGTGGCCGCCACGGCCGGGCGTCATGTCTTTGCGGATTTCGACGCCGGGCGGATTCGGCTGGCGGCTGGCGCCACCGTCGCCCGCGTCTCCGTGGTAGCCGCGCGGGAGCAGGAGTTGATGGCCTTGAATCGCATCCGGCTCGAGTGGCTGCGCGTCTGAAAAGCATGAGTGCTACCCTTTCCTCCCTCCAGGCCGACCTCGCACGGCTCGGCGTCCGCCCCGGCGACCTCCTCATGGTCCACGCCGGCTTGCGTTCGCTGGGCCCCATCCGCGGCGGCGTGAATACCGTGATCCAAGCCCTCCAAGCCACCATTGGCTCCACCGGCACCCTCGCCGCCTACGTCGACTTCGAGAGCTTCTATGAAGACGACGACACCGACGAGGTGCCCGTCTTCGACAAGCGTATCGCCCACGCCGCGCGCGACCACGGCATTCTGCATGAGACGCTCCGCAACTGGCCCGGCGCGCTGCGCAGCGACCATCCCGATGCCGGCGTCGTCGCCATCGGGCCGCTGGCTGAATGGCTCATCGCCGATCATCCGCTTCAATACGGCTATGGCGAAGGGTCGCCGTTCGAGAAGATCGCCCAGCGCGGCGGGCGCGTGCTGATGCTGGGCGCGCCGCTGGACACCATCACGCTGTTGCACTACGCCGAACACCGCGCGCCCATCGACGGCAAGCGCGTCGTCCGTTATCGCCGCCGCATGCCGGGGCCGGAGTGGGTGGAGTTCGAGGAGTTCGACACCAGCGAGCCCGTGCACGACGCGCTTCCGTCGAATTGCTTCGAGCTGATCGCGCAGGATTACCTCGCGCAAGGCGGAGGCGCGCACGGGCGCTTCGCCGCCGGCGACGCCTATCTGTTCGACGGCGCCGCGCTGGTCGACTTCGGAATCCGCTGGATTACTGCTGCTGTTGCTGCGCCGGCGCCGCCTGCGACGCCTGCTGTTTCATGAAGCCTTCCACCTGCTCGATCTGCTTCTGGACGGTTTCGACATCCTGCGCCTTGGGCGCCAGCTTCAGGTAGAGCTTCATGTTCTCGGTGGCGCCCGGGAAATCCTGCTTCTGCGCCAACACCACACCCAGAATGTGCGCGAGCTTCGGCACGCGGTGGTTGTTGTCAGCCTTCAGGCCGTCGCGCGCGCTCTGCTCCGCGGCGTCCAGGTTCTTCAGGTTGTAGTTGGCCCAGGCGTTGAAGAGGAAGGCCTGCGGATAGTCATAGGGATTCAGCTTGGTGGCCTTGGCCGTCACGTCGGCCACTTCCTGCCACTTCTGCTGATCCATGTAGAGCCCGGCCATCTGGACGTAGGGCTTGATGAACTTCGCGTCCGCTTCGAGCGACTTCGCGTAGGCGGCATGGGCCTGCTCGGGCTGCTTCTGGAGCTCGCGGATCAGGCCGATTTCGTGCCACGCGATGGCGTACTTCGGATACGCGGCCACGGCCTTCTCATATTCCTTCAAGGCTTCGTCGTACTTCTTCTTGCGGGCAAGCTCGCGGCCCTTGTCGTAAGCCTTCTTGGCGTCCTTCGGCGCCAGCAGCGTGGTGCCCGAAGTCGTCAAGCCTTCCACGTTCGCCAGGCGGTGGAGAATGATGGTGCCGATGTTCGGATTGTCCAGCGTGCGGCGGCCGGCCAGCGGGACGGCATCGGAACGATAACCGGGCAGCGAGGCGCGGATTTCACAGCCCATCAGGTCGCGCTCGGTAATGCGCGGCTGATTCGCGCCGCCGAAGCCGGGCGTACCCATGCCCTGGTTGCTCGAGCGGGAGAAGGGATCGTTGCCGAAATCGGCGCCGCTGCCCGTGCTGGCGTCGGCGAAGACACCCTGGTTGCGGCCGAGCTCGATGCTGAAGTGGCCCTTGGAATCCGTGTAGCCTTCCGGGCGCGGCGAGTTGCCATTGCAGACGCGCTCGATGGTGACGGGTTCCGGCGGCGGCGTGCCGTCGTTGGTCACCACCTTGCCGCTGATGAAGATCGGGCGGGGCCCCATGTCGGGGAAGCGATTGCGGCCGAAGGGATCGTCCTGATTCGTGGTGCCCGGGATGTTGGTCCGTCCGCCGGTGTTGCCGCCCACTCCGCCGGTATTGCCCCCGAGGCCGCCACCGGCTCCGGTGTTGCCCCCCGTGTTGCCCGCGCCCGCTCCGGCACCGGCACCGGCGCCCGCACCCGCTCCTGGCCCACTGTCGGGATTCTGCCCGGCCAGCGCGCCAACCAAGACCAACGGCAACAGGACTCTACGGAACATGGCGGAATGCCTCCTCAACCCGAAGTCTCGCCTGAATTATGACACAAGCGCTATGCTGGTGGATTGCACGCGTCCTCCATGTTGACTGTCGTGATCGCCGATGACGAGCAGCTCGCTCGCGACGAACTGGCGTACCTGCTGCGCCAGTTTGCGAACGTCGAGATCACCGGCCAGGCGGCCAACGGGCTCGAAGCGGTGAAACTCATCGAGGAGCAGGAACCGGACGCCGTCTTCCTCGACGTACAAATGCCGGGCCTCGATGGCCTAGGCGTCATCCGCAAGCTGATGGAGAATGACATGCCGCTGCCCTTCTTCGTGCTGGCCACGGCGTTCGATCAGTACGCCATCGAAGCGTTCCGGCTCGAAGCGGTGGACTATCTGCTGAAGCCCATCGAGAGGGAGCGCCTCAGTCAAACGCTCGACCGCATCCGGCGTCATCTGGAATCCCGGCCCGTTGAAGCGCTGCCCGCCTTACTGCCCGCCGCCCACGCCGACGCCAATGCCGCCACGCGGTCGAAGATCGTGGTCCGCGCGGGCGCGCGCAATTTGATCGTCGACGCGCAGGACCTCATCTACGCCACCATCGAAGACGGCCTCATCAGCGTGGTGGCCACCAACGTCCAGGGCGAAGCGAACTACCGCACCATCGAGGAGCTGCAATCGAACCTCGATCCCGCGCTCTTCTGGCGCGTGCATCGTTCCTACCTGGTGAACGTCAATCGTATCCGCGAAGTGATCCCTTGGTTCAAGTCCACCTTCATGCTGAAGATGGACGACCGCAACGGCACGGAGATTCCGGTGAGCCGCGTACAGACCAAGCGCCTGCGCGAGATGTTCCGGCTGTAGCACAATCAAAGTAACTCTGATGCGTCTCGCACTATGCCTCCTCGCGGCGGCGGCCTTGTCCGCCCAGACGGTCCGTTTCAAGACCAACCTCGGTGACATCGACGTCACTCTGCTGCCGCAGAACGCCCCCCGCACCGTGGACAACTTCCTGCGCTACGCGAACCGCGGCGCCTACAATGGCACCTTCTTCCATCGCTCCGTGGCGGGCTTCGTCATCCAGGGCGGCGGCTTTCGCTGGGGCGGCACCGCGCCGGCTGACATTCCGCAGGATGCGCCGGTGCTGAACGAATTCAACGTGTCGAACACGCGCGGCACCATCGCCATGGCGAAGCTCGGCAGCGGGCCGAACACGGCCACGAACCAGTGGTTCTTCAACCTCGGCGACAACTCCGCCAACCTCAACAACCAGAACGGCGGCTTCACCGTGTTCGGCCGCGTGGCCAACCAGGCCGGGCTCGACGTGATGGACCGCCTGGCGTCGCAGCGTGTGATCGACGCGTCGAGCTTCTTCGGCGGCGCCTATGATTCGCTGCCCGTGCAGAACTACACGAGCGGACGCCCGTCGGAGGCGAACCTGCTCATCGTCACCGAAGTGCAGGTGCTGAACGCGCCCACCGTCACGGCGGGCGGCATCCTGTTGGCCTCGGCGTTCGGCGGCTTCAACACGGCGGCGCCCGGCGCTTACCTCGAGATCTACGGCGAAAAGCTCTTCGAGGGCGCCGCGCGCTCCTGGCGCGCCAGCGACTTCGACGGCGTGAACGCGCCCACTTCGCTCGACGGCGTGACGGTGACCGTCGGCGGCCTGCCGGCGTTCGTCAACTACGTCAGCGCGACGCAGATCAACGTCCAGATCCCCGACCGCGTGCCCACCGGCGGCCCCGTCTCCGTGCGCGTGCAGCGGGAAGGCGTCACGGCCACCGAAGGCGTCATCATCATCCGTCCCCTGATGCCGGGCCTGCTGGCGCCGGCGTCGTTCAAAGTGGGCGACCGGCAGTATGTGGTGGCCCAGCGGGCCAACGGCACCTTCGTCGCCCGAGGCATCGCGGGCGTGCCCGACGCGCCCGCGGCGCCGGGCGAAACGCTCATCTTCTACGGCACCGGCTTCGGGCAACTCTCGCCATCGACGACGCCGGTGGCTGGCCGCATCGCGCAAGGCGCCACGCGCATCGCCAATCCGGTGGACTTCAAGATCGGCGGCATCCTGTGCAACCTGCCGTACGCGGGCCTGGCGCCGGGCCTGGTGGGCGTCTACCAGTTCAACGTCGTGGTGCCGAACGGCGTCGCGAGCGGCGATCAGTTGGTGGAGGTCACGGTGGCGGCCGACACCACGCGCCAGCAGCTTTACTTGCCGGTGCGGTAGCGCTTGGCTCCGGCCCAATAGAGGCTCACCTCATGGCCGTCCGGATCGTCGAGATAGGCGTGCTTCCAGCCCCACGGCATCAGCTTAGGGCCGGAGGTGAACTTCGCGCCTTTCTTCTCGAGCCGCTGACAGACAGCCGCCAGGTTGCGCGTTTCGAAGTAGAGCCGGATGCCGCCCGTGGCCAACGTCTCACCGGGACGCAGCCCATGCAGGGCGATGGTGCCCTTGCCGCCGGGCGCTTTCAGGCGAGCGTAAACCGGCCGCCCGTGCATCTGGTAATCCTCGATGAACTCGAAGCCGAGCAGATCGCGGTAGAACTCGAGCGACCGCGCGACGTCGCGCGTGTAGATCATGGCGTGGTTGAAGTCGAGCATTGCTCTTTAGGATACGCGCGCGCGCAGTTCCCGGTAGAGGCGATAGCTGCCAGTCGTCATGGCCTGAGGGTAACGCTCGAACTGCCGTAGCGCCGCGTCCATGGCGGAAGCGTCGCCCGAGTGGGCCGCGGTCCAAATCCGCTGGGCTTGGTCGATGGCTTCGCCGAGCAGACCGCCGGGCACGGTGGCGCGCGCTTCGGCCAACGCGGCGAGCGCCTGCGCGGCGAGTTCCAGGTGGCCCGCATCCCAAGCATGCTCGAAGGCGATGAGCCCGCCCGAGACGCGGTCGGCTGGGTTGCCGCCGGACTGCTCCACCTGCGCCACCAGGGCAGCGGGCCATTCGCGCGGCCGGATGCCGGCGAGGTTGTAGGCCATCAGCAAGGCGAGCGCGGTCCAGCGATCGGCCTCGGGGCCGCCACGCCGCAGCATCAGGAGGCGCTGCCCGTCGCTGGCGAGGCCGTGCCCAGCACCCCAGGGTTGCAGCGTCGCCAGAAGAATGAAGAACGAGAACAAGGCCGTGACGAACGCGACAGGGCGCAGGGCGGGCGGTCCAACGGAGAAGAGCCCGGCGCCGAACAGGACCAACGCCAGCGAGGCCAGCGGACCACCGGCCGTGAGCCAGAGCAAGCCTCGCCGCGCGGCGGCCAGCTCAACCGGCGGCTGCGGCAACGCGGAGGCGAAGCCGCCCCACAGCCCGAGATGCCGGTTGTAGCCAACCCGCGGCGGCCCGTCCCCCAGCCACGTGAGCAGCAGCGGCCCCACGGCGAACATCCGGGGACGGAAGCCGGCCAGGCGTCCGCCCAGCAAGTGTCCCGCCTCGTGCGCGGCCAGCCCCAGGACAATGACGGCCGGCAAAGAAACCAGCAGCCAGAAGGCGTCCTGGCGCGACGAGGCTCCAGCGCCCTTCAGCAGACTTCCCACCCCATAGCCGGCCCCGGCGCCGGCGGCCAGAATCAGCAGGAACATGAAGACGCGATGGATCAAAGTCAGAAAGGCTCCCGTTACACTTGATGATATTCCCCGATGAACCTCACCGTGACGGACGCGCAACTCGAAACCTGGGCCGGCGCTGCTGCTCTGAAGAGAGGCCGGGACTACTGGCGGCAGGGCCGCGTGAAACTGATGGGAGGCAGCGAGGCGTCCTACTTCGCCGAGGTGCGGGGTACGGAGAAGTACACCGTCCAACTGACGCTGAGCCCGTTGCCGATGAAGGCCGCCTGCAATTGTCCGGTGGGCGCCGGCAGCATGTTCTGCAAGCATGCGGTGGCCGCGGTGCTGCAACTACGCGACGGAGCGCCGCCTCCGGGCGCGGCGCCCGCAGCCCGGAAGCGCAAGGGACTGAGCCTGGCCGACGCCGTGCCCCTGTTGCAGAACGCCAGCCAGGACGAACTGGTGGGCGCGCTGCTCGAATGGGCGCAAGAGGATGCCGGCCTGGAAAGACGGCTCCTCCAATTTGCCGCCCGGCAGGCCGGCGGCGCCGCGGCGCTCGAGACGGCGGAGGCAGCCTTCAACGAGGCCATCGCCATCCGGCGCTTCCTCACCTACCGGGAAGCGCGCGGCTGGGCGCGCCGCGTTCACGACGCGGTGAGCCACTTCGAGAAGCTGCTCGACAGCTCCCAGGCGGCCGGTCTCATCGAAGTGGTGGAGCGGGCGCTGGCCCGGCTCGAGCGGGTGATGAACAAGCTGGACGATTCCGATGGGCACGTGACGGACCTGCGCAACAGTCTCCAGCGGATCCATCGCGAGGCCTGCCGCCGCGCGCGGCCCGATCCCGTGGCGCTGGCGAAGCGGCTGTTCACCATCGCCCGGAAGACCGGGTTGGAGGTGTTCTGGAACGCGCCCGAGGAGTACCGCGAGATTCTGGGCGAGGCAGGCCTGGCGGAGTACGGACGGCTGGCCGCGCCGGAATGGGCCCAGACCCCGGTGCTCACCGAGCAGAGCAGCACCCTCGACGACTCCTTCCGGATCCGGCATGTGATGGAATCGCTGGCGCGCGCCAGCGGTGATCTGGAGCAACTAGTGGCAGTGCTGAGCCGCGATCTGTCGTCGGCCTGGCGCTACTTGCGCGTGGCCGAGGCATGCGCCCAGGCGGGCGCGCCGGACCAGGCCCTGCACTGGGCGGAACTGGGCCTCGAGGCGTTCCCGGAGAACACCGACCGGCGGCTGCGCCTGTTCGTCGCGGAACAGTACCATCGCCTGGGCCGGACCGGCGACGCTCTCCGGATGGTGTGGGCCAACTATGAAGACCGGCCGACGGCCTCCAACTACGTCTCGCTGAAGGAGCACGCACAGCGCGTGGACGCCGCGGCCGAATGGCGTGAGCGGGCCATCGCCCACTTGCGCGGCTTGATCGAGCGCTGGAAGGCCGACCATTCGAGCCTGGTGGAGCTCTTCCTGGAAGAGGGCGACGTGGACGCCGCCTGGCGCGAGGCACAGCAGGGCGGCTGCGCGTTCCGGCTGTGGGAGCAACTCGCCGAAGCCCGCCGTGCGCAGTACCCGGCGGAAGCGGGCACCGTCTTTCTCCGGCTGGCCGCCGACTCGTTGACCCGCATCCAGAACGGCCGCTACGAGGAGACCGTCGCGTGGCTCGAGAAGGCGCGGCCCGCACCGGGCTTCGCCGCCGAACTCGCCCGCCTGCGGGCCACCTACAAAGCCAAGCGGAACTTCATTCTGCTGGCGGCGGAGCGCTTTCCGGAATGAGCGCAGACGCTCGTGGAAGCCGGGCTCAAGGCCGCGGGGGCGAAGGCGGAGTCGCCAGCGGATCGATGAACCGCGTGAACGCCAAGGTGACGGCGGGCGCGTAGAACGCGGCACGGTCGATGACGCCGCGCGTCAGCAAGCCGACCGCGCCTTCCTTGTGCTTCGTGTTCTCGAGGCCGTAGAGCCGGTCGCTGGCGTCGCCGAGCTCGAGACCGTCGTGCAGCAGGCGGACATAGGCGCAGGGCAGCGGGCAGCGGGCGGTGCTGGCCAAGGCCACGGCGCGGTCGCCCGCGCGCGCAACGGCGCACCAGGCACAGGCATACACTTCGCCGCCGAGTTCGACGACGCCGCCCTCGAGGCCGATGCCAAAAGCGGCATCGGGCGCGGCGTCGAGCGCGGCCAGCGCCCGGTTGCGCGCGCCGAGCATCGTTTCGGCGTCGCCCCAGGGCTGGGCGCGCACGCCGGAGGCGACCTCGACGCCATTCACGCTCACGCCTTCGAACAGGCCAATCATGCCCTGGCGCACGGCGATGAGCTTGGCGGGATTGCGGGTGCCGACAGTGAGACGCATCACACTCCAGGATGCGACACTGGAGGATCAACCCGCATGCTCGTTCTGAAGTTCGGCGGCACCAGTGTGGAGAGCGTGGCCGCCATCGATCGTCTGGTCTCCATCGTGCGCGCCCAAGCCGGCGCCGAAGCGGCCGTGGTGGTGGTTTCGGCCATGGGCAAAACCACGAACCGCCTGCTCGAAATCGCCTCGCTGGCGGTGGCCGGGGAGCGCTCCACCGCGCTCGCGAAGCTGGCCGAACTCGAGACCTACACGCAGGAGATCGCCCGGCACTACGGCGTCGAGGTGGCCGCCGAGTTCCAGGAGCTGGCCGAGCTCGCCCGCGGCCTGAGCGTGCTGGGCGAACTGACCCCGCGCAGCCAGGACGCGATCGCGAGCTACGGCGAGCGGATCTCGAGCCGCATTGTGGCGCAGGCGCTGGGCGCGGCGCATGCGGATGCGCGCGAGTACATCGTCACCGACGGGCGGCACACGCAAGCGGCTCCGCTCTATGAGCAGACGTACGCGCGGCTGGCGAAACTGCCGGCGGCGCCCTTCACGGTGATGGGCGGCTTCATCGGCGCGACCGAAACGGGCGTGACGTCGACGCTGGGCCGCGGAGGGTCGGACTTTACGGCGTCGATCGTGGGCGCCGGCCTCGGCGCGCGCGAGATCCAGATCTGGACCGACGTCGACGGCATGCTGACGGCCGACCCGCGGATTCTGCCGGGAGGGCATCGCGTGAAGCTGATCTCGTTCACCGAAGCGGCGGAGCTGGCCTACTTCGGCGCGAAGGTGCTACATCCTTCCACCGTCTTGCCGGCAGTCGAGAAAAACATCCCGGTGCGGATTCTGAACTCGCGCAACCCGGAAGTGGAGGGCACGCGGATCGTGGCTGACCGCGTCTCCTGCGCGAACCCGGTGAAGTCGATTGCGTGCAAGCCGGCCATTACGCTGGTCAACATCCAATCGACGCGCATGCTGATGGCGCATGGCTTTCTGGCGAAGATCTTCGAGGTCTTCGACCGTCATGCGACGCCGGTGGACATGGTGGCGACGTCGGAGGTGAGCGTGTCGCTCACGATTGACGACGCCGCCCGCGTGCCCGCGATCCAAGCCGTGCTCGAGCAGATTGCGGAAGTGACCGTGTCGAGCGAGCAGGCCATCGTGTGCCTCGTCGGCGAGAATATTCGCGACACGCCGGGCGTGGGACGGCGCATTTTCCAAGCGCTGGGCAGCATCAACGTGCGGATGGTGAGCCAGGGCGCTTCGCTGGTGAACTTCAGCTTCGTGGTGGCGGCGGCCGACTTGCGCGCGGCCGTGGCGGCGTTGCATACGGAATTCTTCAGCGAGCGCGACCCGGCCGTTTTCGACTGAGACAAAAAGCCCCCGGCCACGAAGGACCGGGGGCTTTGAACAACCAGCGAAGCAACCCGTTAGAACATGACGGCCACCGTGATGTTCATGAGCGGCTGGCCACCGAGCGACGCGGTGCGCGGATCGTCGGTGAGGCGGCCGAAGGTGCGCGGATTCACGAAGTCGACCGTGGTGGTGGGGCCGGTGAAGTTGTAGGTTTTGAGCGCATTCTGGAAGTCCCAGCGGAACTGGGCGTTGAAGCGCTCCTTGATCTTGAAATTCTTCTGCGCCGAGATCTGCGCCCAGACGAGGCGCGGTCCGGTGAGAATGTTGCGGCCGGCGTTGCCCACCTGGAAGGCGGCCGGATAGGCGAAGGCGTCGATGTTGACGACGGCCGGGCGGTTCTGGAGGGTGAAGCGATCGGGGCCACCATTGTTCCAGAGACCGAAGTCGTAGACGGGCGTGCCCACGAGGTTCGGGCGGCGCGCTCCGGCGAAGGTGGGGTAGTAGTTGTTGGGGCTGTTGGCGAAGCTGAAGTTGAGCGGGTTGCCGCTTTCGATGGTCTGGATCCAGGAGAGCTCCATACCACTCATGAGCCAGTTCATCATGCGGTTGCCGCTCTGGTAGCGCTTGCCCTTGCCGAAGGGCAGTTCCCAATTGACGGTGCCGATGTAGCGATGGTTGCGATCGTAACCGGCGCGGCCTTTCTCGAGGGCGCGGTTGGTGATGGGCGCGACGCCGCCGCCGGAGTTGTCGGTGTCGGCGGAGTTGATGGCCTTCGAGAACGTGTAGAACGTGCTGAAAAAGAGGCCATCGGCCATGCGCTTTTCGAGCTTCACGGTGCCGGAGTGGAAGGTGGAGTGGCCGAAGTTGGAGCGCATGGTGATGTTGCCGAATTGGGGATAGGGCCGGTAGTTCTGCGAGACACGGAAGACTTCGGCGCGCAGGGCGGGATCGTTGGCGCCGATGTCGATGGGGAAGGTGTTCAGCTCCCAGCGCTCAACGAGGCCGACGCCGGAGGAGCCCTGGTAGCTGACGTCGAGCAGGTAGTTCTTGCTCAACTGGCGCTGGACACCGGCGTTGAAGTTGATGACGTAGGGGTTGCGGAGGTTGGGATCCCAGTAGGAGATGTTGCGGCCGCCGAAGTTGGTGCCGACGAAGGGTGAGGTGCCGTTGGAGAGCACGTTGAAGGCGGCGGGCCGGGTGCCGGCGCTGATGCGATAGATGGGCGTGGGATCGCCAGGGGCGGGCTGCTGGTTGACGGTGGCGATGTACTCGTCGTACATCTCGCGGCCAGCGGGGAACTTGACATCGACGCGATAGAAGCCGATGCCGCCGCGGAAGACCCACTTTTCAGCCGGATGCCAGGCGAGGCCGAGGCGCGGATCGAAGTTGTTCGCGTCGCGGCGATTGAGACCATTGGACGGGTGGGCGACGGCGCCGCGACGCCCGGTGAGCGCGTCGGTGCCGGCGGGATCGAACTGGCTCATGACGCCGCTCTTGGTGTTGAACGGGCTTTCGTTGGAGTAACGGATGCCGACGTTGGCCGTGAGGCGCGGAGTGATCTTCCAGTCGTCCTGGAAGTAGAAGCTATGGATGGAGGAACGCGGCAGCCAGCTCGAGAGTTCGCTGCGGAAGACGGCTTGATCGACGTAGCCGGTGAGGAAGCCGGCGAAGTAGTTGCCGGTGTTCGGAATGGCGGCGCCGTTGGGCTGGAGGCCGGTAGTGGTGTTGAAGGAGAAGGCTACCGGGTTGGCGAGCACGGCCGAGTTCAAGCGGAAGCGAAGCACTTCGTAGCCGAACTTGAAGGCGTGGGTGCCTTTGATGTACGACATGTCGTCGCGGAAGGAGAGCGTCTCGTTGACGTTGCGGTTGGGCGTCGCGCCGCTCATGCCGTAGAGGGAACCGGGGCCGTTGCGATCGCCACTGCCGAGCGCGGGGAACAGTGAGGCATCGATGTTGGGGATGCCGAGCTTCTGATTCCAGCCCTGGTTGAAGGAGGGCACCTGGGTTTCGGCCCAGCGGCGGTAGTAGCCGACGCGAGCGTCGTTGACCAGCGAGGGCGACACGATCCAGGTCTTGCCGAGCGAGTGGTTCTGGTTGCGGGACGGCGCGTAGTTGCCCGCGACGTGATCGAACTCGGCGCGTTCGTCCTTGATGTTCCAAGGCCGCTGGAAGCCGCTGTACTTGTTGTCGGTCCAGGAATAGTACATCTTGAAGGCGCTCGAGAACTGGTGATCGAAACGGACGTTGTAGTCGGGGAGGAAGACCCGGGCCAGCTCATCGGCGAGGTAATTGCCGTTGGGACCAGCGGCGTTGTAGGTGCCAGCGCGATTGGGGGCGCGCCAGGGATCGAACTCGAGCACTTTGCGGGCGACGGGATCGAAGCGGGCGGCGGGGATGAGGTTGCCGGCGAAGGGATCGCGCTGCCAGACGCCCCCGACGTTGCGAGTGGTGGCGGGGTCGTAGATGACGTTGGAGTTGGCGATGCCGGGGAAGTTGAAGTTGCCCTGCTTCATGAGGTCGCTGGGCACGGTGGAATCGACCTGAGCGACCTTCTTTTCATGCAAGCGCTGATAGGCAAAGAAGAAGAACGTCTTGTTCTTGCCGTCGTAGACCTTCGGGATCGACACGGGGCCGGCGATGTTGGCGTCGGGCATCATGAAGAACGTGGGCACGCCATTGGGCCGGGTGGGAGTGGCCTGGGAAGTCTTGAGGCGATCGAAGAAGAGGCGGTGCTGCATGAGGCGGGCGCGGCCGTAGAAGGAAGCCATGCCGTGGAACTCATTGGTGCCGGTCTTCTTGACGGCGTTGATGACGCCGCCAGCGGAGTGGCCGTACTCGGCGGGCGGGACGGTGGTGATGACCTTCACTTCGGCGATGGCGTTTTGAATCGGCTTGATGGTTTCGGTGCCGCCGTTCTGATCGTTGCCGTTGACGCCATCCTCGAAGATGCCGATGGCGCCGGCGCGCTGGCCCGCCAAGTGATAGGCGCCGAGAGAACCGCCGTAGGCGTAGCCGCCGGTGGTCATGCCGGGCGTGATGTTCATGGTGGAGTTGACGAAGCGCTGATAGAGCGGCATGTCATAAAGCACGTTGCCGGAGACAACGGTGCCGGTGGCGGAGGTTTCGGTTTCGAGCAGGGGCGGAGCGCCGGTGACCTCGACGGATTCGCTGACGCTGCCGACGGTCATGGCGAGGTCGATGGCGAGGGTGTTGCCGGTGGTGAGCTCGACATCCTCGCGAATGGACTTCTTGAAGCCCTGGGCTTCGAAGGTGAGCCGGTACCTGCCGGGTTGCAGGGACTGCACGCGGTAGAGGCCGTCTTCATTGGTGACGGCTTTGGAAGTGAAATTGGTGCCTTCCTGAATCACAGTGACCTGGCAGGAAGGGATGATGGCTCCGGTGGTGTCGGTGACGCGGCCGGTAATGGTCGACGTGCCGATTTGGGCGTAGAGCGACGCCGCCAGGACGAGCGCGCACAGGGTGCGGTCCAACGACATTGTCTGGATATCTCCTCAGTTTGGCGCTAGGGGTGTCAGGAGTTTTATCACCGAGCGACGGCGCGGTCAAGGGGAAGAGCCAATTTTCTTGTGTGAAATTAATGCCGTGTTGTTTTCGTTCACGCCAGTTGAGGGGACGGACACCATTCGGCGCGCCAGCGGCGGAGGGCTTCGTTGGCGGCATCGTAGGCTTGCCCGAAGGGGCGGAGAGCGTCGAAGATGGCGGCGAGGACGCGGTAGGGGTCGGGCATTTCGTCTTTGGGCTCGGCCTTGGGCGTCAGAGGCTGGAGGGGCTCCGGTTGGCGGTCTTCCACCCAGCTCAGGATGTCTTCGTCGGGGGTTTGGAGGTCGATGATCATCAGAGTTCTTCCTTTGGATTCATGGAGTTCTCAGGGTCGTTTCGTAATTCGGGCTGTTCTTCGAGTTCGGGAGCGTGGCTGGCGTTGAGGGCGGAGAGGGCGACGAGGTCGCGGAGGCCGGCGTGGAAAGCGCGCCGCCAGGAGGTTTCGTAGCGGTGGACGAGGCGGGCGTCGTCGGATTTTTTCCAGGCGTTGCGACCGTCGAGGCCGTGCTGGCGAATTTCGTCGGCGAGGTAGCCGGTCTCGTAGGACATGGCGCGGCGCTGGCGCCAGGCGGACGAGGCGATTTCCTCGACGAGCATGTATTCGGTGATGGTTTGAGGGTTGTATTCCTCGAGAAGTCCTTCCCAGAGGAGTTGGAAACGCTCCTTGGATTCGCCGGGGAGGTGGAGGCTGCGGGCGCAGAGGCCGTGGCGGATGGCGTTGCGAGCGGCGTGGGCTTTGCCAGCGGCGGTGACAGGGCCCTTGGAGAGTGTCCCATTGCGGCGGGAGGCAGCGACTTGGGCGAGGGAAGGCGTACGTTTTCTCATGCCCTCAAGATAGCAGGCGAATCGGCATAATTTTGTCTTTTGATCTAATTTACCATTGAAAACATTGTAGATATAGGTGAAAAATTTCCGAACCGGAAAACGGGACGGGCAGGGACCGAACCGAAGCGGGCCCTCCGGCCGCTTGTCCAGGGGTGGGGAAGCCGCGCCCGGGGGGAAGCTGAGGTTCCCGGCAACCGCCGCGACGGCGCGAGCCTGGCACGCGAAGCGTAGGCCCGGCGTCCAGACGCCAGGGGGCGGATTGGCTGCATTTTTCTGCATTGCCGAACGTCTACCGGATGGGACAGAGACCAGTAGAATAGGGAGAACCGTGTCCACTCAGAACGCCCATCTGCCGGAGCGCATTTCGCATTACCGCGTTCTTTCGGCGCTGGGCGCGGGCGGCATGGGTGAGGTTTACCTGGCCGAGGACACACGGCTGGGGCGGCGCGTGGCGATCAAGGTACTGCCGCCGGAAGCGACGCGCAATCCGGGAAGCGTCCTCCGGTTTACGCAGGAAGCGCGGGCCGCGTCCGCGCTGAACCATCCCAACATCGTGACGGTTCACGATATCGGAGAAAGCGAGAGCGGACACTTTCTGGTGATGGAGTTGGTCTCGGGCTCCACGCTGCGGGCGTTCACCCGAAAGCCGCAAAGTCACACGGACCTGCTGCCGTGGTTGGAGCAGATGGCCAAGGCGATGACGGCGGCGCACGCGGCGGGCATCACGCACCGCGACCTGAAGCCGGAGAACATCATGATCCGGGAGGACGGCTACGTAAAGATCCTCGATTTCGGGCTGGCGCGGCTTTCGCCGCTGCAGAACGACGATGCGACCGTGGTGAACGTCACGCTACCGGGACAGGTGATAGGAACCGTCCGGTACATGTCGCCGGAGCAGGCCCGCGGGGAAGCGGTGGGCAGCGCTTCCGACATCTTTTCGCTGGGGCTGGTTTTCTATGAACTGACCGCCGGACGGTATCCCTTTCAGGCCCAGAACACGGTGGGGTACCTGAACGCGATCAACACGCAAGAGCCGCCGCCCTTGACGGGGCAGCCCGAAGCGCTGAACCGGTTGATTCTGTCGATGCTGGCGAAGAAGGCAGCGGAGCGGCCGGCGGCGCGCGACGTGGCCGCGGCGCTGGCCCTGCTGATGAAGGGCAAACCGGCCGAGGCGGCGATGGAGACCGCGACCGAGACCGTGGTGCTGGCGGCGCAGCCGGTGGAGAGGACGGTGCCCCGGCCGGAGGAAGAGAACCTCTGGATCGCGGTGCGGCCGTTCCAATCAAGAACCGATGATCCACTCGCGGCGGCGCTCGCCGACGGCTTGACGGAGGACATCATCGCCGGGTTCTCGCGGTTCAGCTACCTGCGGGTGCTGTCTCCCGGGGTAACGGGAAAGTTTACCGGTGTCCAGACCGATCCCCGGGCGATCGGGAGCCAATTGGGAGCGCGATATGTGCTGGAAGGGAGCCTTCGACAGAACGGCCCCATGCGGCGTCTGACGGTGCGCCTCGTCGAGACCGCCACCGGCTCCCCATTGTGGTCGCGCACCTTCGACGGGCGGGCCGAGGCCGACGATCTCTTCGCGCTGCAGGACGAATGGGTCTCGGCGATCGTGGCGCAGGTGGCGGATCAGCACGGGGCCCTGGTGCACGACATGGTGCGAACCTTTCGGAACAAGAAACCGGAGGAACTCACCCCGCGCGAGGCCGTCCTCAGTGTCTTCAGTTATCACGAGCGCGTGTCGCAGCCCGAGCACGCGCGCCTGCGCTCCATTCTCGAGCGCCTGGTCAACGAATCGCCAGACTCCAGCGACTGCTGGGCCATGCTCGCCACGCTCCACTGCGACCAGCACATGTTTGGATTCCCCGGCGACCCCGAACCTCTGCGCCGCGCCAGAGATGCCGCGCAGCGCGCGTTCGAACTCTCGCCCACCAACCCGCTCGCTTGCCACGCGCAACAGCAAAGCCTCTTCTTCCTGAAGGAATGGCAGGCCTTCCGTCCGGTGGCCGAGCGAACACTGGCGCTGAATCCCCTCGACTCGGGCAGTGTGGCTTTGGCCGGACTGTTCCTGGCGGCATCCGGCGCTTGGGACCAAGGCTGCGCCGCGATCGAGAGTGCCATCCGGCTCAACCCGAACCATCCAGGCTGGTACTGGCTGGGCCCCGTTTTCCGTGCCTTTCATCGCGAGGACTATCCGTCGGCCGTGGACTACGCGACGCGTTTGAATATGCCGGGTTTCTTCTGGGGACCGGCGGCGCTGGCCTCCGCCTACGGCCATCTCGGCCAAAGCGAGGCGGGGCAGCGAGCGCTGCGCGAGTTGCTGGCCCTCCGTCCCGATTTCGCGCAAACGGCGCGCGCGGAGTTCGAGAAGTGGTTGAGCCCGGAGTTGGCCGACCGGTTTGTCGCCGGCCTGGAAAGGGCCGGGCTCACGACAGGCGCCGCGCCGGTGGCCACGAAGGAATCCGGCTCGGCTCCGGGCGACGGCTTCTGGATCGCCGTGCCTGCTTTCCGCGCTCATGGGACCCATCCCGACGTGGCGGCGTTGGGGGAAAGCTTCGCGGAGGAGATCATTGCCGGTCTCTGCCGGTTTCCCTATCTGCGCGTCCTGACGAAAGGCGCCCGGGGGGCGCGATACCTCCTCGAGGGCAATCTCCGGCAAGCCGGACAACAGTTGCGCGTGGCCGTCCAGTTGATCGAAACCACGACGGGGCGCCAACCTCTGGGCGGAAAACTACTCGCGGACGTTTTCCCCGGAGGCTCCCTTCGCGGTGCAGGAGAATCTGGTCCCCACGATCGTTTCGACCATTGGCGAAACGAACGGCGTGCTCACCCACAGCATGTGGACCTCCCTGCGGGATCGCGATCCGCAGACGCTGACGCCGCACGAGGCGATGCTGCGTTGTTTCGGCGGGATCGAGACGCAATCGCCCGAAGAACTCCGGCTGGCGGTGAAAACCCTCGAGCGGGCGGTGGAACAGGAACCCAGGAACTCGAGTTGTCTCGCGATGCTGGCCGTCGTCCACGCCACCACCGGATACGGTCTCGGTTACAGCGAGCACCCGGCCCCACTCGAAGCCGCTCTTTCCTACGCTCAGCGCGCGGTGGCGGCCGAGCCTTCCAGCCACCTGGCGCATCACGCGTTGGCGACGGTTCAATTCTTCCGGAGAGAGACGGTGGCCTTCCACACCGCCGCCGAGCGGGCCCTGGCGTTGAATCCAATGGATGGCTATACGTTGGCCAGCATCGGGATGCGAACGGCGTTTCTCGGCGATTGGGAGCGCGGTTGTGACATGGTGCGGCGCTCGATGGCGCTCAATCCCCGTCATCCGGGCTGGTACTGGTTCCCCCTGTTCACGAATGCGTACCGGAAAAGGGATTTCGCGGGCGCGCTCGGGATGGCGCAGCAAATCAACATGCCCGGGGTTTGGTCCGCCGCGGCGATGCTGGCGGCGATTCACGGCCAACTGGGGAACCAGAAAGAAGCCCGGCAGGCGGCCCGGGAATTGGCGCAGTCCGGTGTGAAGAACCCCGCGCGAACTCCTGGCGCGCTTTTGGTCCGACGAGGAGCTGCTGGACCTGGTGGAGGAGGGATGGCGGAAAGCGGGCCTTGACGAGTCATCGCCCAGCGATTCCGGGAGCAGCCGGCCCGGCGCGGATGGATTTTGGGTGGCGGTGCTGCCCTTTGAGGCGACGGGATCAGAGGCGGCGGCGATGTTCGCCAACGGGCTGTTCGAAGAGACGCTCACGGGCATGGCGCGCTTCTCTTACCTGCGGCTGATCGCGAGAAGTTCGGTACGCCAGTACGCGGGCGCGCGCTCCGACATCCGCACCATCGGGCGCGAACTCGGCGCACGCTACGTGCTGGAAGGAAGCGTCCGGCAGGCGGGGGCACAGGTGAGGCTTACCGTGCAGATCAGTGACGTCAGCACGGGCGCGCAGTTATGGACGGAGACCTTCAACCGGCCGTTCGATCCCGACCGGATTTTCGCGCTCCAGGACGAACTCGCTCCCCGGATCGTCTCCACCATTTCGGATTCCTACGGCGTCCTGATTCGCGCCATGAACCTGGAACTGAGGCGCAAACCCGATGAGCAACTGACACCACACGATGCCGTTCTGCTGGGGTGCGGCGTCCCGGTTCAGGTTTCCGCCGAAACCCATCTCCGCGCGCGCAGCGCTCTTGAACGGGCCGTGGCCGCTGAACCGGACAACCCCGATTGCTGGTGCTGGCTGTCGATCATGTATCTATTCGAGTGGGTGATCGGCCTGAATCCCCTGCCGGACTCGATTACCCGCAGCGTGACGGCCGCGCGGAAAGCGGTTGAAGCCGCGCCCACCAGCGCGGTGGCCCACGGGTCGCTCGCTCTTGCGTATTTCCAAGCAAAGAGGCGCCGCGAGTTCCGGCTGGAGGCGGAGCGATCCATGGAGCTGAACCCCTGGGATGCCGGGATACTCGTCTCGCTGGCGCTTCCCTGGGCGCAATGCATCGATTGGGACGAGGGTGAGGCGTTGGCCCAACGCGGATTCGCCTACAACCCCTCGCTGCCCCCCATCATGTATCGCGCGGCGTTCTGGAATCAGTATCGGCAGCGCAAGTACGCCGAAGCGCTCTCGGTTTTGGACAAGGCGGCGATGGTGCGCTCCGCCCAACGCGAGTTCATGCGGGCGGTGGTGCTGGGCCAACTCGGCGAAACCGCTGCCGCGCAGGAAGCCCTGCAGGAATCTTTTCGGTTGCGGCCCGATTTCCAGGAGAAGCTGCACGCGTGGCTGGATACCAGCTTCGTGCCGGAGCTGGCGGAGCAGGTACTCGACGGCTTGCACAAGGCGGGGCTTGAAAGGCCGGCGGCTGCCGCGAAAACGGACTCCGCGCCCAGCCATCGCTCTGGCACGGATGGATTCTGGGTGGCGGTGCTGCCCTTCGAGGCGACGGGATCGGAGGCGGCGGCGATGTTCGCCAACGGGCTCTTCGAGGAGACGCTCACCGGCATGTCGCGCTTTCCCTACCTACGGCTGATCGCGCGGAGCTCCGTGCGGAAGTATGCGGGTGCGCGTTCCGATATCCGCACGATCGGCGGCGAACTCGGCGCGCGCTATGTGATGGAAGGCAGCGTCCGTCAAGCCGGCGTGCAGATCCGCCTCACCGTGCAAATCAGCGACGTCAACACCGGCGCCCAGTTGTGGACCGAGACGTTCAACCGAGCCTTCGATCCGGAACAGATCTTCGCCCTGCAGGACGAACTTGCGCCGCGCATCGTTTGCACGGTTTCGGACTCCTTTGGCGTGCTCGTGCGGGCGATGAACGACGACTTGCGCCGCAAACCGGATGCGGAACTGACGCCGCACGACGCGGTTCTGCTGGCGTTCGGCTACATTTTCCGGCACACTCCCGAAGATCATTTGCGGGCGCGTACTGCGCTCGAGCGGGCGGTGGAAGCCGCTCCTGATGACGCGAATTGTTGGGCGATGCTGTCCACGATCTACCTCAATGAGCACTTCCACGGCGTGAACCGGCTGGCGGATCCGGTGGGCCGGGCGATGGAGGCAGCCCGGCGGGCGGTGGAGTTCGGCCCGGCCAACTCGATGGCTCACTACGCAAGCGCCTGTGCGAACTTCTTCGCTGGGCGCTTGACGGAGTTCCAGGCCGGCGGGGAACGCGCGATCCAACTCAATCCCTGGGACGGGCTGACGCTCGCTTGGGTTGGTACGTTGTGGTCGCTGCGCATCGATTGGGATCAGGGCGAGGCGCTCATCCTGCGCGCGCAATCCTACAACCCGACACATCCGGACTGGTATCACAACGCCGTTTTCTGGAGGCGCTACCAGCGTGGCGAATACCAGGCCGCCCTCGCTCTGTTGCAGCGCAATCGCGCTAGCGGCGGCGATTACTACCTACCCATCATGCGCGCGGCCGTGCTGGGTCAACTTGGACAGACCGGTGCTGCCCGCGACGCCTTGCAGGAAGCGTTCCGGTTGCGTCCGGACTTTCCGGACCAACTGCGCTCCTGGCTCGAAATGTTCTTCGCGCCAGAGATGGTGGAACAGATCCTCGACGGCTTGCGCAAGGCCGGGCTCGGAGCAGAGGGTGAACCCGCGAGATTCTCCGATTCCTCGGGCTCCCGCACGGACAGCGGCTTCTGGGTGGCGGTGCTGCCGTTCGACGCGAAAGGTTCTGAGGCAGCTGTGGATTTTGCCAATGGCCTCTACGAGGAAACGCTCACGGGGATGTCGCGCTTCCCGTATCTGCGGCTGATCGCGCGCAGCTCCATTCGGAAACACGCGGGTGCGAGTATCGGCAAGGAACTCGGCGCGCGCTATGTGATGGAAGGAAGCATCCGGCAGGCCGGCGCGCAGGTTCGCCTCACGGTCCAGATCAGCGACGTGAGCACCGGTTCCCAGTTGTGGACCGAGACCTTCAACCGGCCGTTCGATCCCGAACAGGTCTTCGCGCTTCAGGACGAACTGGCGCCGCGGATCGTCTCCACGGTGTCGGATCCGTTCGGTGTGCTGGTGCGCGCGATGAGCGAAGAATTGCGCCGGAAGCCGGATGAGGAACTGACGCCGCATGACGCGGTGCTGCTGGGCTGCGGCTTCGCGCGGCTGGTGAGAGCGGAGGAGCATCTGCGCGCACGCAACGCGCTCGAGCGAGCAGTGGAGATCGCACCGGACAACGCGAATTGCTGGGCCATGCTGTCGGTGGTCTACTACAACGAGCAACTTCACGGTTTGAACCCGCTTCCGGACCCGATCGGGCGCGCCCTGAAGGCCGCCCGTCGCGCCATCGATCTGGACCCCACCAACGTGATGGCCCACTTCGCGAGAGCGTCAGCCCACTTTCTGGCCAAGCAGTTCCCGCAGTTCCGGGCCGACGCGGAGCGGGCCATCGAACTCAATCCCTGGGATAGCCTCACCCTCGGGTGGATGGGCATGCTGTGGGCCTTTGGCCTCGATTGGGACGAGGGGGAAAGATGGACGGTGCGCGCTCGAGCCTACAACCCGGCGCATCCGCCCTGGTTCCACTTGGCCGGCTTTTGGAACCGCTACCGGCGGGGCGACTACTCGGCAGCGCTGACCGTTTTGGACGGCATGCGCGCGAGTGGCGGCAACTACAACGGGGCTCTGATGCGCGCCGCCGTGCTCGGGCAACTCGGCCACGCGAATGCCGCCCGGGAAGCGTGCGAGGAGCTCTTGCGACTGCGTCCGGATTACCGCGCTTCGCTGGAAGCGTTCTTCCAACCGGACATGGTGGAGCACATCCTCGACGGTCTGCGCAAAGCGGGACTCGACACACCCGCCGAGCCGGTCAAGGTCGATTCCGCGGAACAACGGGCGGGGGACGGCTTCTGGGTGGCGGTGCTGCCGTTCGAGTCAACGGGGCCGGACGCAGCGGCGGGCTTCACGGCCGGCCTTTTCGAAGAGACGCTCACGGGCATGTCGCGCTTCTCGTATCTGCGGGTGATCGCGAGGAGTTCCGTGCGTCAGTATGCCGGGTCGCGCGCCGATGTGCGGACCATCGGCAAAGCCCTCGGCGCGCGCTATGTGATGGAAGGCAGCGTCCGGCAGGCCGGCGCGCAGATTCGCGTGACCGCGCAGGTCAGCGACGCCAAAACCGGCGCGCAACTTTGGACCGAGACCTTCAACCGGCCATTCGATCCTGACCAAGTCTTCGCGTTGCAGGATGAACTGGCCCCGCGCATCGTTTCCACCGTGGCCGACTCGTGCGGCGTGCTGGTCCGCGCCATGGGCGAGGAGTTGCGGCGGAAGCCGGACTGCGAACTCACCCCGTATGACGCGGTCCTGTTGGGCTGCGGCGCCCACTTCCTGATCAGCCCGGAGTCGCACCAGCGCGCCCGCACCGCGCTCGAGCGCGCCGTGCAGGTGGCCCCCGGCGACGCGAACTGCTGGCTCTGGCTCGCTTCCGTTTACTACCTGGAAGTGTCCACCGAACTCAATCCTCTGCCGGATTCGATCGCCCGCGCGCTGGCCGCGGCCCGGCGGGCCGTCGAGCTGGATCCGGTGAACGCCACGGCCCGCTTGGCGCTGGCCTGTTGCCATTTCTTCTCCAAGCAACATGCCGAGTTTCGCGTGGAAGCGCGGCGCGCCCTCGAACTGAACCCCTGGGACGGCTCCGCCCTGGTGACCATCGGTCTGCTTTGGGGGCACTCGATCGACTGGGAGGAAGGCGAAGCGTTGGTGACGCGGGGATTCGCCTGTAATCCCACGCAACCGGGTTGGGCACACAGCACCGCCTTCTGGAATCAGTTTCATCGGCAAAACTATCCGGCAGCCCTGGAGGTTCTCCGGAAGCTGGGCGCCAGCGGCTACCATTGGGCGCCCCTGCAGCGAGCCGCCACGCTGGGCCACATGGGCGAAAGTGGTCCCGCGCGGGAGGCGCTGGCCGAGTTACTGCGGCTGCGTCCCGACTTTCCCCAAGCCCTGCGTCAGACGCTCGAAGTGTGGCATCAGCCGGAGATGGTGGAGCACATCCTCGAAGGCTTGCGCAAGGCTGGACTCGGGCTCGAACCACCGTCCGCGCCGCGCGCCAACGCCGATGGGTTCGGGGTTACCGTGGCCGGGTTCCAGGCGGAAGGCGGCGACGCCGCGGGGCTCGCGGCGGGGCTGGCGGAGGAGATCTTCACGGCTCTGTCGCGCTTCTCTTATCTTCGCGTTTACCCGAACGGCGGGGCCGGGGCGCGTTACGTTCTGGAAGGGACGATTCGCCAGGCCGGCGCCCAGGTGCGAGTTTCGGCGCGGTTGAACGACACCGAGACCGGCATGAATCTCTGGGCGGAAGCCTATACGCGGCCTTATGCGGCGGAGAAGGTGTTCGAGGTGCAGGATGATCTGGCGCCGGTGATCGCCTCGGCAATCGGCGACGCGCACGGCGCGCTGCCCCGCAGCGTGAGCAACCTGCTGCGTTCGCGGCAACCGGAGGAGCTAACGCCCTACGAAGCGGTGCTCCGGAGCTTCGGCTATACGGAGCGCGGAACGCCGGACGAATTGGTTTTGGCGCGCGATGCGCTGCGCGTGGCGCTGGCCCAGGATCCCGGCTACGCCGACGCACTGGCGATGCTGGGCTTCCTGTTGGTTCAGGATTACGCGCACGGCTTCGACCGGACGCCCGATGCCTTGACAGAGGGCACCGCGCTGGCTCGCCGCGCGGTGGAGCGGGCGCCGGCGAGCAGCCTGGCGTGGCGCAGCCTGGCGCAGGCGCTCTTCTTCCAACGCGACGGCGGCTTCGCGGCCGCCGCAGAGCGTGCCGTCGCGCTGAATCCGCAGGACGCCGATACGCTGGCCTTCGTGGGTGAGCTGCTGCTGTACAGCAGCAGTCCGGCGAGGGGGCTGGAACTTTCCAACGCCGCCAAGCGGCTGGCTCCGAATCACGCAGGTTGGTACTGGTATGCGGACACTTTCCACGCCGAGTTCAATTTGCACGATTCCGCTGCCGCCCTTGGATATCTGAACCGGATTCAGCTCGACCAGCACTACCCGCTGCATCTGTTCAAGGCATCGGTTCTCGGCCATCTGGGGCAGAGGGAAGCGGCGGCGCTGTGCTGGGCGCGCTTTGTTGATTTGCGGCCGGATATGGCGGAGCGCGTACGGGCACACATGTCGCGGTGGTGGTCTCGCAAGCAGGTGGAGCGCCTGGTCGAGGGGCTGCGCCAGGCCGGACTGGGCCCATCCGTGGAGGCAGCCAATAACAGTGCCGCCAAGGCGATGCGGCCCATAGCAGACGAGAGCCCATCCCTTGCCGTACTGCCGTTTGCCAATCTTGGCGGCGATAAGGACCAGGAGTACTTCTCCGACGGCCTCGCCGAAGAAATCCTCAATCTGCTGGCGCAGTTGCCGGGACTCAAGACCATCGCGCGAACGTCGTCATTCGCCTTCCGGGGGAAAGAGGATGACGTGCGCTCTATCGCCGGAGCACTGAACGTGACGCATGTTCTCCAGGGCAGTGTGCGCCGCTCCGGAGACCGCATTCGCGTCTCGGCGCAGCTCATTGCGGCTTCCGACGGCGCTACCCTCTGGAGCGAGCGCTATGACCGCAAGATGGACGACCTCTTCGCGCTGCAAGACGAGATCGCCGCCGCCATCACCTCACAACTGAAAGTCCGCGTGGCTCCCGGTTCGAGCAAGCCGCGCCGACAACCGAAGCTCGAGGCCTATGATGCCTATCTGCGCTACCGCCAGCATCAATGGGGATTCACACCCGAGTCCTTCGAGCGGAGCCGCGAATGCCTGGAGCGGGCGATCGCGCTCGATCCGGACTTCGCTCTGCCCTACGTCGGACTCGCCGACCACTATTTCGCCCAGACCCAGTTTGCGGCAGCGCGCGACTTCGTGCCCAGGGTCCGCGAAATGGCGGCGCGCGCCCTGGCGCTCGACCCCGAACTTTCCGAAGCGCAAGCCATGCACGGCATCCTGGCCGGGATGTTCGACCGCCAGTGGGCGGAGGCGGAACGATGGTTCGCCAAGGCGCTGGCGCAGCCGGCCGTCCATTGGCATGTACGCGTCTGGTATGCGTGGTTTTGCCTCCAGCCGCTTGGCCGCGGAGAAGAAGCGCGCCAGCACGTGGAGATCGCCCTCACTGACAATCCCTTGAATCCCATGGTGCATTGGGCCAAAGCCGCCGTCATGGAAGGCCTCGGGTCGGCGGCGGAGGCGGCCGGAGGGTACCGCAAGATCCTGGAGGTGGAGCCGGGCGCCTGGATGGCGACGTGGGCGTTCGCGCTGCAGCAGGCACGGCAGGGAGAGTTTCAGGAAGCGCGGCGGCTGGCCGCGCAGGCACTGGCGGCTGCCCCATGGGCGGCGTATGCGCGCGGAACAATGGCGGGAATCCTGATGCACGAAGGAAAGGCGGATGAGGCGGAAGCGCTGTTGCCGGGTACGCAGAGCCCGGTGGCGAAAGCCTGCGCCCACATCGCCTTGTCCGACGCCGAGGGCGCGGCGGCGGCCCTGATCGAGGCGATGGAGCAGGACTACGTCAAATCCGTGGTGATGTTGCTGGGACCGCACCGGCCGCTGCTGCAACGGTCCCGGCGGTGGCGGGAGTTGGCGGCGAAGCTCGGGCTGCCCGGCGAGTGAGCCACCAATGATGGGCAAGGGCTCGAGTGAGGCTTTGCCACGGAAACCGCTCAGCGGGCGGCGGGGAGGCCGACGACGATGAGCACGGCGTAATCCTGCTTGCGGCAACCTTTGACATCGGGCATGGGCACGCCGGGATTCACGGGAAACCCGGAGGCGCGAACGCCCGCGGGGGAGCACGCCTTGTCCGGCGACGCCGGCGTGTAGCGCCCGGCGCGGCAACCGAGATGGGTGACATCGTAGATGGAGGCGCCATTGGCGAGTTCCCAGCGCTGGTGGCCGTTCTTGTCCTTGGGATAGACGGTGAGCACGCTGGTGACTTTACGGCCGCCGGTGACCAGGTATTTGCCGGCGGGCAGCGGAAACGTGGGCTGCTCCATGAGCAAGCCGTGTTCCTCGAGCCACCAATCGGCCGAGTCGAGTTTCCACTGGGCGGGCGTGAGGCCGCCGGAGGCCTTCAATTGATCGTACTGGTGGAGCTCGACGCCGCGCGGGCCGGGGTCGAGGGTCCAGAGGCCCCAGGATTGCGCGCCATTGCCGCGGGTGGCTCCGGGCTCGACCAAGGCCGCGATGTACTGCGGCTCGATCCGCTTGAACTGGGAGAGGTCGAGGTCGGCGGCGGGCGCGGGCGGCGACAGGATGGCCGCCCCCAGAAGAAGGCCGAGGGGGCTCACGAGCGAAACGAGGGGACGGACAGTCATGCGATGGCTCCTGGCATGCGATGGTTCCTGGCGGACGAGCTGACGTCATTCTACATCGGCGGGAAGAGCCCTTGGCCCTGCCGAGCGCCCGGCATCTGCTAGGCTGACGACGGAGGTGTCACTGTGACAACCCGCTGTGACAAGTTTGGCTGCAAGGATTTCCGCCAGGAGATCGATGCGACGCACCAGCATTGGTTCAAGTGCGACGTGCTCGGCTGCAAGGAGTTCATGGAGTACGTCGCGCCGGACCACCAGCACATGAAGAAGTGCACCAGCGCGCTGTGCAAGGATTTTCAGCAGTACGTGGCCGCCGGACACCAACACACGCCGAGTTCATGAGCGAGCACGCCGGGATCCCCGCATAATACTTAGAATTCTCCCCGCATAATTTCCGCACTCCGGCTCGTAAATCGGCCTACAGTCGAAGCATGTCCAACGCGCACCTGCTGCATGTGAAGTACGCGACCTATGTCGCCGACCCATTGGGGTTCGCGCGCGACGTGCTGGGGTTCCAGCCATCGGCGAAGCAGGCGCAGGTGCTGAATGCGCGGGTTTCGAAAGGCATTCTGTGCTGCACGCGCGGATTTGGCAAGACGGAGATCACGGCGATATTGGCCGTGTGGCACATGATCGTCCACCCGGGTGCGCTGGTGCTGGTGGTCTCCGAAACGGCCGAAAAAGCCGCGGTGCTGGTGCAGCGCGTTTTCCGGTATTTGGAGGCGATCGGCGTGGAGGTGAAGCCCGACAAGCTGCGCAAGAACGGCTATTGCCTCGAGAACGGCGCGCGGATTCTGCCCGTCGCCAATCGGCCGGGGGCGGTGCGCGGGTATCGGGCGACCATGATCCTCGTCGATGAAGCCGCCGTGGTGCCGGACAGTGTGTGGGTGGCGATCTCCGGCACGCGCGCGACGACGTTCAAACACGCGCGTGTGTGGATCATGAGCACGCCGGGCGCGCGCAAGGGCTTCTTCTTCAACACCTGGCATTCCACCGACGTTGGCTGGGCGCGGATCCACGCCACCGCTTACGACTGCGAGTACATCGACCGCGAGTTCATTGAAGAATCCCGGCTCGAGATGCACGAAGATGACTTTGCGCGCGAGTTTCTGGCGCAGTTCTGCGCGGTGGAGAAAGAGCTGTTCCGCATCGATGACTGGCGCGGGCGCGTGGTGACGCAGGTGCAGCCGATTTGCGATCCGCACACGCTGGCGCCGCCGCCGCCTTCGGGGTTGGTGGGCAGAAGGTGTTCACCGAAGAAGGCCTTTGGGTGCCGCGCCAGGGCTTCTTCGCGGGCATCGACCTGGGGCAGGCGCATGACCGCGCGGCGATCGCCGTGGTGGAGTATCGCCTGGATCCGTTGCACCGGCGCGACCCGGTGTCGCAGGTGTGGCTGCACACCGCGAAGATCGAGCTGCGGTGGCTGGAGTGGCTGCCGGTGAATACGTCGTACGTGGATGTGGCGGGGACGATCGAGGAGCTGGTGAATCATCCGGAGATGCGCGACCGGTTGACGCTGGTGGTGGACGCGACGGGGTTGGGGCGGCCGTTCTATGACCAGTTGAAAGCGATGAAGCTGAGCGCGCAGGTGCTGCCGGTGCAGATGACGGGTGGGCTGCGGATGGCGCACGAGAAGGGGATGCTGAATGTGCCGAAGACGGAGCTGGTGCTGACGCTCGAGGCGTGCATCCGGTTTGCGAAGCTCGAGGTGGCGGCGGCGTGCCCGCATTTGCGCGACCTGGAGCGCGAGCTGATGGGCGTGGAGCGGATCCGGAAGGGCAGCGGGCGGTTCACGTATTCGGGGAAGGTGCATGGGTCGGATGACTTGGTGATGGCCTTCGCGCTGGCGGTGTGGGCGGCGCGGGAGCGGACGCGAACGGGGCCGCGGCGGGACTTGCGGGAGGAGTTCGGCATGGCGTCGGCCGCGCGGGTGGGGATGCAGTAGGCTGGCCCGGGCGGTTTCGCTCGTCCTCGGCATGAACCATGCAGGAGACAGTGGGCTCGCCCGATGATTCAGAACGCGGGCACCTGCCCTTGGAGAGGCGGCGCGGTGGCGGAGACGATTGCGCGGTGGACCAGCAGCAGGATAGGCCGGGAGGAGTTCGGCATGGCGTCGGTCGCGGGTGTAGACTCGAGCGGACTCCTAGGCCAGGGGATTCTCGATGCGGACACCCGCGATGGTGCGCCCGGCGGGGAGCTCCTCGGTCCACAGGACATCGCAATGCGCCGCGATGGCGCAGGAGAGGATGAGCGCATCCCAGAACGAAAGCTGATTCAGGATCTGCAGATCAATGGCGCGCTCGATCTCCTCGCGCCGGATCAGGACCAGTTCCGCCCATCCTAGAGACTGCAGCACGGCCTTCGCTCGCAATGGCTCCACGGCGCACTGGTCACCGCCGTCACGTAAAGCTCCTGGCAGACGTGCGTGGAAATCACCAGGGGACAATCAGCGCCGGAGATGGCGTTGCGGGCGCGGTCAAGCTTTATCGGATCCCGCGGATCGATGGCGTAGACCAGGAGAGGGCGAGGGTGGGAGGAGGAGGGCGAGCAGGAGTCGCTTGGAGGCGACTACCTTATCGCGGGCTCTGCTGCGCTTCGAGGATGAGGCGGAGCTTCTCCTGCTGGGTCCATTCGAAAAGCAGCTTATGTTCGTCCTCAGAGAGCTTGGCGTAGGGGAGGAGGCGGAGGTAGTCGTCGGGCGGCATGCCGCCGGTGGAGACCTGGTTGGCGATACCGGAGAGCATGCGCTGGCGGCGGATGGAAGACGCTTGGGCCCAGCGGGAGAGGTCGAGATACTCGCGGCCCTTGGTGACGTTCTGGCGGACGATCAGCGAGCCGGGGGCGACCCAGGCGTACCAGGGATAGGCGTCGACGGAGGCGTGGCAATCGCGGCAGGAGCGCTCGAGGAGGGCGCGGACGCGGCCGTTGGCTTGGGCGGTTTCCAAGAGTGGCCGGGCGCCTTCGGGGCGGGGAGGGAGGGTGGCGAGCGAAAAGACGAGTTCCGCGGCGGCCAGAGCCAGCATCGAAAACTTCAGCCACCGGGATTGGAAGAAACGGCCCACGCCCTGGCATAATCATGACAGAAGAAGGAGCTCAACTCGAAATGTTCAGCGCAGCCTCGATCCTGATGGCCGGTTCTCTGATGGCCGCCGCCGGGGGCGATTTTCCCGATCCCGCCGTGGACCTGAAGCCGGCCACAGGCAAACAGACCATGGTGCTGGCGGGAGGCTGCTTCTGGTGCACGGAAGCAGTGTTCGAGATCATCGACGGCGTGGAAGACGTGGTGTCCGGCTATGCCGGCGGCACGAAGGAGACCGCGAAATACGACATCGTGTCGCGGGGGAACACCGGGCACGCCGAGGCGATCGTGATTACTTACGATCCGAAGAAGACGAGCTATGGGCAGTTGCTCAAGATTTTCTTCAGCGTGGCGCATGATCCGACGTCGTTGAACCGGCAGGGCGCCGATGTGGGGACGCAGTATCGCAGCGCGATCTTCTATGCCAACGACGAACAGAAGAACGTGGCCGAAGCTTACATCAAGCAGATCAACGACGCGCACGTGTTCAAGAAGCCGATCGTGACGACGCTCGAGAAGCTGGACAAGTTCTACACGGCGGAAGGCTATCACCAGGATTATGCGGGGCGGAACCGGGACAATCCGTATATCGTGAACGTGTCGGATCCGAAGGTGCTGAAGCTGAAGAAGATGTATCCGGGGTGCGTGCGGAAGCGGAAGTAACGCTTCAGTCGATATCCCAGATGCGTTGAAGGTCGAGGGCGAGGCCGGCGACGGGGCCTTCGCCTTCGGCGCGCTGGAGGTTCAGCACGGTCTCCGGCGGTTGGCCCGGGCGATAGATGGTGAGCGAGCGTGTTTCGGGGTCGATGAGCCAGCCGAGCTGGACGCCGTTCTCGAGCCACTCCTCCATCTTGTCGCGGACCTTCTTCAGACGGTCGGACGGGGACTTCAGTTCGATGATGAAGTCGGGCGTGAGCACCGGGAACCGGACGCCCGGCTGCTGCGCAGCGCGGCGGCGCGCGGAGTGGACCCAGGAGGCATCGGGCGAGCGGCGGGCTCCGTTGGGGAGCAGGAAGCTCGTGCTGGAATCATAGACTCGGCCCCGGCCATCGGCACGCGCCCACAGGACCAATTGTGCATTGATCTCGCTGTTCCGGTCCCCCGTCTCCATGGACGTGCCTGGCATGATGAGCAACTCTCCGTCGGCGGTGTACTCGAGCTGGAAATCGGGAAAGCGTTCGCCCCACTCGATGAACTCATCTTCGGTGAGCTCGGGCAAGTAGAGCGTCATCGGCGCGTAGGTGGCGACCTGCTCGTACTGGAGGGCAACGGCCATCGCTCTCATTCTAGCAACGCCCCCGGGTGAACCAGGCATACAAAGGCAGCCCGAGCGCCAGGAAGACCAGCCCGAAGGCCGCTTGCGCGGGACCGGTGTAGAGCGCGTTCGCCAGGATCAACGCCGTGACGGCGACGAAGAGGCCGGGCACCCAGGGATAGCCGTTGACGCGATAGGGCCGCACCAGATCGGGCCGCTTGCGGCGGAGCACGATGACGGCGGCGGCGGTGAGCCCGTAGAAGGTCCACAACGCGAAGACGGCGGCATCGGTGAGCTTGTCGTAGTTGCCGACGAAGACCAGCGCGGCGGCGCAGGCGGCCACCAGCGCGGCGGAGCGCACGGGCACGTTGGTGACGGGCCAGATGACGGAGAAGAACGGGAAGAAGACACCGTCGCGGGCCATGGCGTAGGGCACGCGGACGCCGGAGGCGAGGCCACTATGGAGCGCGCCGAGCGAGGAGACGAGCATCGCCGCGGTCATGAGGCTGGCGGCGGCGGCGCCTGCGAACTTCGAGAGGGCGACGGTGGCGACCGAGGAGGTCAACGGGACGCTGGCGATTTCGGTGGGCGGGAGAGCCCAGAAGTAACTGGCGTTGGCCGTGAGGTAGAGCGTGGCGACGATGGCCAGCGCGTAGGCGAAGGCGCGAGGGATGTTGCGGCCGGGGTCGCGGACTTCGCCGGCGAGCGGCGTCAGGTTCTGCCAGCCTTGATAGCCCCAGAGAGCCCCGAGCATGGCCGCGCCGAAGCCGGGCAGACCGCCGCGCGCGGCGTCGGCAACGCCGGTGCAGGCGCCGCCCGCGTTGCGCATGGCGAGGTGAGCCCAATCGCCGGGCGCGAAGAAGAAGATCGACAGGCCGACAGCGGCGACGATGGCGGTCTTGATGAGCATCATGGCGGTGGCGATGCGGCCGGTGGTGTTGACGGCGAGGCAGTTGAGCACGAACATGATGGCGATGGAGACAACGGCGATGGTGGTGATCCAGCCGTCGAGGCGGCCGCCCATCAGCAGGTTCAAGAAGACGGCGCCGCTGAAGGCCTGCGCGGCGAGCGAGGCGGCGCGCGAGACGCCGAGATAGACCCAGCCGTAGAGGAACGCCCAGCGCTGGCCGTAGGCTTCGCGCAAGACGACGTATTCGCCGCCGGCTTCGGGGAGCATGGCCATGAGCTCGGAGTAGGTGAGCGCGCCGGCGAGGACGAGCAGCGCGGCCAGGGCCCAGACGGCGAGGACGAGCGCGGGGTCGCCGGTGTTGCACGTCATGACGCGCGCCTTCATGAAGACGCCGGTGCCAATGGCGTTGGCGACGCTGAGCGCGATGGCGGCGGTGAGGCCGAGTCCGCGGACGAGCTGGGGCATTCGGCGTATTGTATCGTCAGGCGGTGCGCTGGAAATAGCGGACGGCGGCGAGCGGCGTGGGACGCAGCCGGCGACGAAGTCACCACCCAGTGGTTGGCGCGCCGCTGGCGGGACAAGCGGTCCGCAGCCGGGAACGAAGCTCGCGCCACTGACGCCGCAGACACTCCTGGAGGGCGCTCTCCCGTCGGAAGCCATTCGAGAAGAAGAGGCCGCGCACGGTTGGCGTGTACTCCAGGCTGGCGTGGACGGCGCCTCCGCTCAGGCGTAACTCGAGCCGGTAGTAGCCGGGATCCACGATGGGCGCTCCGCCCACCAGCGCCACCACATTCTTCCAGCGCCCCGCGGCGCGCACCTCGAATGACTCAACCTCGGCGCCGAGGGCTTGGGCCTCGCGTTGGACGAGCGCTTTCAGGCTTTCTCGCTTCGGCGCTCGACTCGGTTGATCGGGAACGGCGCACGGGGTCCGCGCCGTGTGGAGCGTTACGCCGCCGGCTTGAAGAAGGGTCAGGGATAGAAGAAGAAGCAGGTTCATGGGGAATCAATAGAAGGAGTTTGAACATCTCAGTGGATGACGAGGCCGAAAGCGCAGCGCCCGTCGTGATAGGCGCGGCCGGCGCGGAAGTAGGGCGCGTACTCAGCGTGCAGAAGGCGCAGGTCGAAGTGGCGGGTAAGCTTCACATCCAGCCCGGCGCCGATGACGTTGGCCACGGCGGCGCGATCTTTTTCAAAGACGCCGCCGGCCATGAAGTGGACGAAGGGCCGCCAGCGAAGGGTCTCGCGCTGGCTCTTCAACTGGCCGCCGATCAGCACCCAGGCCCGATCCTGGCGGCCGTGCGCGGTGGAGACCTCCGCGCGCAGGCCGCTGAGGCGGGAACCATTCCAGACATAGGCGGCAGCGAAGCCCTCCTGGCCGCTGGCATAGCGCGGCCGTTGCCGCGTGTGGGCGAAGCTTTGGAGCCCGAGGAGTTGGACCTCGTGGCGGGGAAAGGTTTGCGCCGCCAAGCTGGCGGCGCACACGAAGGGAATCCAGAAACGCATTGAGCCCAATGTAGCGGGCGGCACCGCGGCCTGGCCCGTGCTGGAAGTCGCGCTCGACACCATGACTTTTGGCACTTCCGCGGCAAGGCGGCCGGACGCTACGCTGGGATGATGCGGTTTTTGACTCCGGTGCAGTTGCTGAGGCTGGGCGGCGCGGCGTCCTGCCTGCTGGACGGTGGGTTGACAGTGGTGCATGGCGTGCGCATGCCGCAAGAGCCGCTCCATTTGGCGGGCATCGCGCTGAACGGCGTGGCGCCGGCGTTCGTCCGGCTGGCGTTGGAGTTGTTCGCCTTCGCCTTCATCTCCGGGTCGTTCTGGTACACGATTCAGGAGAAACACATGCTGGCGCCGTCGCGACGCCTGGTGGCCCTGCTGGTGGCGCAGAACCTCGTCAGTTTGCTGTTCAACCCCTGCAATATTTTCATGGTGAGCGCCCAAGCCGGATTCCTCCTGCCCTTCCGTTGGGCGGCTCCCTGGATCGCCGTTCCGGCGGCGTTGCAGCTGGCGTTGACGGTTTGGTCGCCGGCTTTGATGATCTTTATCTTTCCGCCTTACGTGCAGACTTTGGCGGGGCCGGAGCTGTGGCTGGCGGCCGGTGGCCTGATCGCCGTGTATCACATGCTCACTTTCGGTTTTGGGGCGCTGGGCGGGCACGCGGTGCGGCAGAAGTGGGAACTGGACCGCCGCCACGCCGAGCTCGTGGCGCTGCAACAAATCGAGGCCGGGGCGGCGCGCGTGGCCGAACGGTTGTCCATCGCGCGCGGGCTACACGACGAACTGGGCCATCATCTGACCGCGCTCAGCTTGCAACTGCAGGTGGCCGTGAAGCAAACGGACGGGGCCGCGAAGAAGACGGTGGAGAGCGCTTACCTGATCGCGCGCACGCTGCTGAGCGACATTCGCAGCACCGTCACCGAGCTGAACGAGGAGCAAGCGATCGATCTGCCGAAAGCGCTGAAGACGTTGGTGCTGGGCATTCACACACCCCGCGTTTTCCTGCGGGTGGGCGACGGCGTGGCGGAGGTAAGCGCCCTGCAGAGCCAGGCGCTGTTTCGCGCCGCGCAAGAGTCGATCACCAACGCGCTGCGCCACGCGCACGCGCGGCGCATCTGGGTGGAACTGGACGGCACCGCGAACTCGTACCGCCTGGTGGTGCGCGACGACGGGCGCGGGGCGCCCGCCTTCACGCCGGGCAACGGGCTGCGCGGCATGCATGAGCGCGTGAGCGGGGTGGGGGGACGTCTGGAGCTGGGTCCGCCGCCCGGCGGAGAAGGTTTCCAGGTGGCGGTGCTGTTGCCCCGCCGCATCGCCGAAACACCCGCCTCCGCGCACGCTGCCGCATGATCCGGGTGGTGCTGGTGGAGGATCAAACCATCGTCCGCCTGGGGATCAAGACGTTGCTCGAGACCACCGGCGACATCGAGGTGGCGGGCGAGGCGGTGGACGGCGTGGAAGCGCTGGAGGTGATCGACCGGCTGCGTCCGGACGTAGTGGTGATGGACATTCGGATGCCCCGCGCGAGCGGGATCGACACCCTGCGGCAACTGCGCGCCGAACGGGGTGCGGAAGCGCCGCCGGTGATTCTGTTGACGACGTTCGACGAGGATCCGATCTTTCTGCAAGGGGTGGAGGCGGGCGCCAGCGGCTTTCTGTTGAAGGACGTGTCGGTGGAGCGCCTGGCCGACGCCATCCGCCGCGTGGCGGCCGGACAAACGATGCTGCAGCCGGCTTTGACAGAACGGATCGTGCGCGCCGTGCAGGAGCGGGGCAACCGCTTCGACACGATCGAGAATCCCGAGACGCTGACGCCGCGGGAGACGGACGTGCTGCGGTTGATCGCGGCCGGCTACAGCAACCGGGAGATCGCCGAACAACTGTTCATCAGCGAGGGTTCGGTGAAGAACCACATCTCCAATGTGCTCTCGAAGCTGGGAGCGCGCGACCGGACGCGGGCGGTGCTGCGGGCGATCGAGATCGGGTATTTGTAGCGCGGCGTGTATCGTCAGGCGGTGCGCTGGACGGTGACGACGGTGATGTCGTCATTCTGGCCCCACTGCTGGGCCGCGGTGGCGATGGCGCTGGCGGATTGCGTGGAAGCGGCGCGCGTGCGGTCGAACCCGAAGAGCTCGCCGGCGGCGTTGGCGGCTTCCACAACGCCGTCGGAGACGAAGGTGAAGCGCTGGCCGGGGAGGGGGGAGTCGGTGTACTCGACGGCGGTGGTGAGGCCGAGCGGCAGGCCGGAATCAAGCTGTGCTTCGACACCGTCGGCGTAGGGAGCCGGGTGGCCGGCGTTGGCGATGGTGACGCCGCCGGCGTTGAAGCGCGCGCAGCAGCAGGTGACGAAGCCGGTGCGGCCCATGCCGGCCAGCGCTTCGTTCATGCAGCGCAGCACGGCCGCGGGAGAAGCGTCGCGCGCGGCGCGGAAGGCACCGACGGCAACGGAGGCGACCATGGCGGCTTCGAGTCCTTTGCCGCTGACATCGCCGACGACGACGAGCAGGGAGCCATCGGGCTGGTGCAGCGTCTGGTAGAAGTCACCGCCGACATCGAGCGCCGGGGAGTAGACGGCTTCGGCCTGCCAGGCCCCAGCGCCGGCGGGAGCGTCGAGCAGCAGGCGTTGGACGGTGCGGGCGGCGTCGAATTCGGCGCTGAGCTTTTGGCGCTCGCGCCAGTCTTCTCCGAGGCGGACGACGAGCAACAGGACGAGGGCGGCGGAGAGGAGGCCGTTGGTGACGGCGACGGTGGAGATGATGAAGTTGCCTGCGAGGAAAGCGCCCGGGATGGGCCAAACGCCAGGCAGGAAGCGGTTGGCGACGCTGTTCAGTGAAGCGAGTGCGTAGGCGAGGATGGCGAGCGCGAAGAGACGGTCGGTGATGCGGCCACGGGCGCGGAGGCGCTGCGCGGCCCACCAGGCGGGCAACACCATGGCGGGGACCTGGACGCCAAAGGCGATGAGCTGGCCCGCGAGGGGGATGGCGAGGGCGAGCGCGAGAGACTTGGCCCAGGAGAGCGGCCGGCCGAAAAGCGTAGCGTAGGCACCGAGGTTCAGGCACACGTAGCTGAGAGTGGCGGCGAGCAGGAAGCCACTGGTGACGGTGCCCAGGTAGACGGCGCGCACCTGGGAGACATTCAACCAAGCGATGAACATCTGAAAGCAGCCGAACCAGAACAGTTCCCAACGATGGCGATTACCGGCCCAGAGGGCGAGCAGCAGCAGCCCAGCGCTGAAGGAGTTCCAGCCGAGCAGCGAGTTGGGCATGAAGACACGGCGTTCCAGGCGGAGCTTCGCGCTTTCGGCCAGCGGCGCGAGTTCGGCGGCGGGGCCGAGGGCGTAGGGGCCCTCATCGTCGAGGAAGCCGGTGGCCGTGCCGGACCAAGTAGTGTTGCGGCGGCCCTCGAGGCGCAGCGCGATGAGGATGGGTTGACCGGGCGTGAGCCAGCCCGCCGGAATGGGGAGCACGCGGGGCGCGAAGAAGGGCGGATCGGCGTCCGGGTGGCAGGCGGTGTCCCCCAGGCGCCGGCCATCGAGGTACACGTCGGTGCAGTGGGTGGCGGAGCCGATGGCGATGGCGAGCCCGCTGGTGCTGGCGGGCACCGTGACGCGGCGCCGCAGCCAGGAGACGCCGATCTTGACACGGCCCTGGCGGGGGAGCGATTGGGTGGACCAGGCGGAGTCGTCGAGCGTGGGTTGGGCGAAGGCGGGGTCGTCACCGGAGCGGGCGCGCCATGGGCCCTGGAGGTCGAGGGATTGGGCGGGCGCCAGGGCCGCGGCCAGCAACAGGAGTTGGACGGCTCTTCGGGTCAAGCGAGGTTCCTCCGGACGGTGACGACGGTGATGTCGTCGTTCTGGCCCCACTGCTGGGCGGCGGCGGCGATGGCGGCGGCGGGTTGGGTGGAGACGGCGCGGGTGCGTTCGAAGCCGAAGAGCTCGCCGGTTTCCGTGGCGGCTTCCACCACGCCGTCGGAGAGGAAGGTGAAGCGCTGGCCGCGGGTGGTGGCTTCCGCATATTCGATTTCGGCGGCCAAGCCCAGGGGCAAGCCGGCGTCGAGCGCGAGCTCTTCACCATCCACGTAAGGCGCGAGGTGTCCGGCGTTGGCGACGGTGACTTCGCCGTCGGCGCGGAAATGGGCGCAGCAACAGGTGACGAAGCCGCCGCCGGTGCGCCGCGCGAGGCCACGATTCAAGGCTGCCAGTACAGCGGCGGGCGAGGCGGAGGGTTCGTTCTGCAGAATGCCCAACGCCACGGAGACGAGCAGCGCCGCGCGGAGCCCCTTGCCGCTGACGTCGCCGACGGCAACGAGCGAGCCGCCGTCGCCGAGGGGGCGGATCCAGTAGAAGTCGCCGCCCACCTGCTGCGCGGGCGAGTAGTGGGCTTCCACGGCCAGGCCGGGCGTCTGAACTCGGCTGTCGGGCAGCAGGAGCGATTGCATTTGGCGCGCCGCTTCGAGCTCGCCGGCGACACGCTGGCGTTCGCGGGTGAGACGGAGCAGGACAACGATGGCAATGGTGCCGATGCTCGCCATCTCGCTCACCTGCAGCAGGGTGACCCGCAGCGGGGCGCTGAGGAGGGTGACGCCGGTCTGCGTGAGATTCATTTGCCGGCCGGCCCAGGCGGTGAGGAAGACATCCACCAACATCGCGGACAAGGCGATGGTGTAGGCGAACCACGGAATGAACATCCAGAGCAACCAAGAGCCTTCCCACTTCCAGCGTTGGCGCACGGCCCAGACGAGCCGGGCGGCGATGCCGAGTTGCAACGTCATGAAGACAGGGGCGCCGAGCCCCTGGGGAAAGGCGCCCAGACGCTCGACGGCGGCGAACGCGACGAACGCGGCCATCAAAGGAATCAGCCAGCGAGGGGGTTGGGGCCGGAGGTCGAACAGGCGCCAGGCGCCGTACATGCCGGCGGCGCGCAGAGGCGGGATGGCCATCAGCCACCACTGCGGACCGCCGGTGATGCTGCGCCAGGCTTCGATGTCGCTGGGCAGGTAGCCGACGCCGAGCAAGGCGAACCAAAGCGACTCGCGCCGGTTCGAGCGCCCGCGCCAGTAGAGCAGAGCGGCGGCGACGGCGGCGAGCTTCACGAGCGAGACGAAGATGCCCGCCAACGCCCGGCGCCACACGTCGAACTCGCCGGCGTCGGCTTCCTTTTGGATGGCGCTGGCCGAACCGATGAGGGCCTGGCGCGGCAAGCCGGGCCCGACGCTGACCTGCCGGAGGCGGAGCGCGATGACGACTACGCCGTCGGCGGTGGCGGTGGCGGGAATGGCAATGGGGGTGGTGAGGTTGCTTTGGTGGGTCCAGCGGCGATCGGGGTCGCCATGGGTACCGAGGCGCTGGCCGTCGATGAAGAACTCGGCGGCGGAGAAGACGACGGGCACCCAGAGAGCCAGGGGGTCGGGGAGCTCTTTCGGCAGGTGGATCCGCTGGCGGTACCAGACGAAGCCTTCGTGGCCCCGGATGGTGTGGGTGCGGGTCCAGGCGGAGTCGTCGAACTCGGGCGCAGCCCAGCGCGGGTCGTCGCCGGGGTGGGCCTTCCAGGGTTCCTGGAGTTCGAAGACGGCGCCGCGCGGAACGAGCTCGGCGGCGGGGAGGCCGGCGAGGGCGAGCCAGAGGGCGAGGGTCGGGGAGCGCGTCGGCATCACGGGGTGCGGTGGTTCATGCAATTTTACAACCAGGGGCTGATTTGCGCCCGTTGGGGCTTCAAACAGAACCTTTTGGATAATTCCGCTCACGACTTGGATAACGGGGCCTTCGTGCAGGATCAAAGCGTGTGGGATCCGCTGGCCGACTAATCGTTAGTATGCTGGCTCCTGGATGAGCAAACGCCCCCTCCGGAGTGAACGCTGGTTCGCTCCGCAATCGATGCGCGGCTTCGGACACCGCAGCCGCATGCGCCAACTCGGCTTCGTGCCGGAGGAATTTACCGGCAAGCCGGTGATCGCGATCCTGAATACATGGAGCGAGATCAACCCGTGCCACGCCCACCTGCGCGAGCGCGCCGAGCACGTGAAGCGCGGCGTGTGGCAAGCCGGCGGGTTTCCGGTGGAGATTCCGGCGCTCTCGATCACCGAGACCTACTTCAAGCCGAGCCCGATGCTCTATCGCAATCTGCTGGCGATGGAGACCGAAGAGATTCTGCGCGGGCTGCCGGTGGACGGCGCGGTGCTGATGGGCGGCTGCGACAAGACGGCGCCCGGCCTGTTGATGGGCGCCTTCAGCATGAACCTGCCCGCGATCTTCGTGCCCGGCGGCCCGATGCTGCGCGGCAACTGGAACGGGCAGCCGATGGGCAGCGGCACCGACATCTGGAAGTTCTGGACGGAGAAATGCGCCGGCAACATCACCGATGCCGAGTGGAACGAGATGGAGAGCGGCATTGCGCGCTCGCCGGGCCATTGCATGACGATGGGCACGGCGTCGACGATGACGGCGATCGCCGAGGCGCTGGGCTTCAGCCTGCCGGGCGCATCGTCGATTCCGGCGCCGGATTCGCATCATCCGCGCATGGCGGCGGCGGCGGGCAAGCGCATTGTCGAGATGGTGCTGGAGGACATGCGCCCTTCAACGCTGCTGACGAAGGAAGCCTTCGACAACGCGATCGTCGCCGATATGGCGATTGGCGGGTCGACGAACGCGATCATCCACCTGGTGGCGATGGCGGGTCGCGCGGGGATCGAACTGCCGTTGACGCGCTTCGATGAGCTGGCTCGGGTGACGCCGACGCTGGCGGATATCCGGCCGTCGGGGCGGTTCCTGATGGAGGACTTTTACTACGCCGGTGGGCTGAGGGCGCTGCTCGCGCAGTTGACCGATCTCTTGCATTTGGACGCCATGACGGTGAACGGCCGCACGCTGGGCGAGAACATCGCTGGCGCGAAGCTGATCAATGCCGAGGTGATCCGGCCGCGTGAGAATCCGATGCATGCGGCGGGCGGGACGGCGGTGCTGTATGGCAACCTGGCGCCGCGCGGGGCGGTGATCAAGCCGCCGGCGGCGGATCCGCGTTTGCTGAAGCACACGGGTCCGGCGGTGGTGTTCGAAAGCTACGACGATCTCGAGGCGCGCATCAATGATCCCGCGCTCACGGTGACGCCGGATTCGGTGCTGGTGATGAAGAGCGCGGGTCCGCTGGGCGGGCCGGGGATGCCGGAGTGGGGCATGCTGCCGCTGCCGAAGAAGCTGCTCGACCAGGGCGTGCGCGACATGGTGCGCATCTCCGATGCGCGGATGAGCGGGACGTCGTACGGCACCTGCGTCCTGCATGTTTCGCCGGAGAGCCATGTGGGCGGTCCGCTGGCGCTGGTGCGCGATGGCGACTTGGTGGAACTCGATGTCGCCGCGCGGCGGTTGTGGCTGCATGTTTCCGACGAGGAGTTAGCGGCGCGGCGGGCGGCGTGGCAGGCTCCGCCGCCGCGCTATGGGCGCGGTTACGGAGCCTTGTATGCGGAGCGCGTCACCCAGGCGGACCAGGGTTGCGACTTCGATTTTCTGCACGCCGGTCCGGAGACGCCCGATCCAGAGATCCACTAGGGTGCGCGCAGGGTGACGGAGACGATGTTCGCGAGGCGGTCGCCTTGGCGGATGACGATTTGCTTTTGGCCGAGACCGACGCGGAGGGGCAGCGGGCCGAGATTGATCTGATCGAGGCCGGGATACTGGCCTTGCGCGACGGGTCCGGCGACGGGAACAGCCACGTCGCCGACGGTGGCGGTGGCGGCGGCGCCGCGCAGGCCGGTGCCGTAGAGGATGAGATAGATCTGATCGGTGGCGTTGGCGGGGATGCCGACGGGCTGCTTGGTGTTGGGGTCGAAGAGCAGGCCCTCGCTGCGCGCGCCTTGGGCGGTGACGCGGAGGAAGGTGCCCGCGGCCACTCCGGCGCCAGTCTGGCTGGCGCTGTAGATGCCGGGCGCCGTGGCGGCCACTTCCACCGTGTGAGTCTGGTTGCCGATGGCGATGCGCGCATTGCCCACCGCGGTGCCGGCGGGAACCAAGTAAAGCAGCTGGCCGGGCGAGACGAAATAGAGCGGCGCGGGCCGAGTGACGCCGCGCGCATCGGTGACATTCACGGTGACTCCGCCAAGAGTGTTGGGCCAGGGCACGGTGGTGGCGGTGGCCGTCGCGCTGGCGAGGTTGGCGCCGAAGGTGGCGACGATGGATTCGGCGGCGACGGGCGATTGCAGGTCGTAGCTGGCGCTCGAGAGCGTCGCGATGGTGGGGGGCGGGCGGCGCGGTGGGCGCCGGGGCGTTGCAGATGCTGTCTTCGGCCGGATTATCGGGAGTGGCGGGAGGCTTGGCGGCGAGGAGCGTAGAGGGCGTCAGGCCGTGCAGCCAGTTCCAGAGCAATTCGTAATAGCTGTAGGCGGTGGCGTTGGGGCCGGAGCGGATCCGCTTGCCGAGGAAACCGCCGTCGTCGCCAAAGGCGACGTGCTTGGCGCAATTGCGCCCGGCCACGCCGGGAGCGAGCGCCATGGAGGCGCGTTCGAGCGCGGTGTTGCGGATGTTGGTGAGCGCGGTGAGTTGATCGTGCAGTCCCTGGGCGAAAAGCGCCGCGGTTGACGGGAAGCCGGCTTCGAGATAGCCATCCACCATAAGGGGATCCTGGATGTCCTGCATCTGGAAGAAGGGCGTGGTGAGGTGGTTCAGCGTGAGGTAGCCGGCGTCGGCACACAGGAAGGGCGCAGTGGGATGGGCGGCGAGGCAGGAATCATCCAACTGGGAGTTGCGCAGGTTGACGTGGACCGCATTGTACGTCTCGGTCTTGCGGATGGCGGAGGGATCGCGCGGATCGCCGACGGGAAGCCTTGCTTGCCGTTGAGATCGGGGTCGAAGGTGGCTTCGAAATGGCCACGCACGCGGACATTGGGATTGGTGGCGCGAAGGCGGGCGGAGAGGCGGTCGAGGTGGGCGCGCGCGCCGTTGGCGCCCGCGGAATCGCCGCTCAGCAGGACGTCGGTGGCGTCGGTCAGCTTCGGCAGGCCGGGGACGCCCTGTTCGAGCATCGTGATGGCCGCATTGAAGATATTGGCGCCTTGGAAGTGGAGGCTGAAGGCCTGAGTGGGATCGGTGTCGAGGCGGAGGACGACGTCGGACTGCGGCCTTGCCATTGATCGGAGCTGCAGTACTTCATGAGCACTTCGTTGCGGTCGGCGAGACGGTTGGTGGCGTTGCGGGCCAGGAGGCCGTCGACGTTGCGGAAGTCGCCGGAGAAGGCGGTGGTCATGAGGGTGCCTTCCCATTGGCCGATGCCGCACCAGCGGGTGGCGCACTCGAGGAAGTCGGAGCAACTGCTGCCGCCGAGCAGGTGGATGATCCAGCGGTTGGCGGAGGGGCCATCGGGCTCGGTGGCGCCGGGGCGGGCGGCGCGGACGTACATGAACGCGGGAGTGCCGTCGTTGCAGACGGCGTTGGGGCCTTGGATGACGACTTTGCGGAGGTCGCCGCCGGTGGGGGTGTCGAGGCGGTAGGGCTGGCGGGCCGTCGGGGGTGTTGGGGCAGCGGACGACGTCCTTGATGTTGCGGACGGTTTGGGCGTTGGCGGCGGCGGCCGCGAGGGCGGCGAGGAGGAGTACCTTCTTCATGTACTTCCCTTCGCGACAAACGGGAGCCCTTCAGGACATTCGGAGGGCGCGAAGGGGCAGGGCCGCGATCAAGAGGTGCTGGCGGCGCGGGTCTGCTGGGGGTGCCCAGGGCTGAGGCGGCTCGGCCGGATTGGGTTTCGTTTGGTCGTTTTGATTTTGGAGGGCGGCGTGGACCATCTTTTCGGCTTCGCGCTGCTCTTCTTCAACCTTCCGGACGACTTCGCGGGCTTCCTTGTACTCGATCGTCGTCTTCAGCTCCTGGTAGGCGAGCCAGGTGCGGTAGGCGCGGTCGTATTGGCGCTCGTACTTCTGCTCGTACTTCATGAGGGGAGCGAGGCCGGAGGCGGGGTCGGCCCAGACGAGGGCCTGGAGTTCGATTTCGTTCGCCTCGGGGTGGGCGGCCTGGATTTCGGCGATGCGCTTTTCGATGGTGATTTCGAGATATTCGCGGACGCGGCGGAGACGCCATTCGGCGTCGGCCATTTCACGGACGCAGCGCTGATCGGTGAGGTCGACGGGCGCGAAGTGGTTGGTGAGGGTGTCGAGGAGAGCCTGGAAATCCGCCGGATCGTCGCCGGGGAGGAGCACGGTTTGCGAACGGAAACCGTGGCGGAGGGCATTGCGGGCGGACTGGGCCTTACCCTGTTCGGAGCGAGGACCGGTGGAGTTTTGCGCGTTGACCTGATTGGCGGCGGTCTGCGCGGCGGAAGTTGGCATGGAAATAGCTTGCGCTTTTTCCGGTAATTCTTCAATCGCCCCGCTTGCGGGTGGCCCGATAGCGGGGGCCGGGGTTGCACCCAGGGGTGGAACGACGATCGTTTGGCCAAGTGAGCGGGGCCTGAGTCACTGAAGTGGCGGTGACCGATGTGGGCATGATCATCTTTCGTCCATGGTGATCAACCGGTGCATCTTGAAGCTCTGTTGGTTCAACGGTAAGTGATTGATTTGACGAATCCTCGTGAGTGGAAGCCAGGTTGCCATGAGACTGGGCATGAAGCAATCAACCCTTAGCTGGCTCACGATCCTGGCTTGCCCCTTGGCCGTTTGGAGCGCTTCGGCGCTGGTCCCCGCGGCGAGCGGCGATGCCGAGCGGGTGGTGACGGCGCTGGTGGGGTGGCTGGCGTTGGCTCCCTTGGCGGCGGCCGGAGTGGGGGCCGCGGTGGGGGCGCTGGTGAAGAAGGAGCGTTTGGCACCGGTGGCGTGGGTGGCGTTGGCGTGGGCGGCTCGAGCGACAATGGGCGCATGACCTTGGCTCGCCGATCGTTTCTGACCGCGTGGTTTGCTCGTCAGCGGGTGACGAATGCGGCCGCCTGGCGGCGGCGGCGCGGGCGGCCGGGCCCGGAGACGAGATCGTGCTGGCGGCGGGCGAATGGCGCGATGCGGACCTAGTGGTGGAGGCGCGGGGCCGGGAAGGCGCGCCGGTGCGGGTGCGGGCGGAGAAGCCGGGGGCGACGGTGCTGACGGGGCGGTCGCGCTTACGGATGGCGGGGGCGTGGATCGTGGTGGAGGGGTTGTTTTTCAAGGGCTGCGACACGCCGGGCGACATCGTGCAGTTCCGCATGGGGGCCGGGCAAGACGGCGTCGGACTCGAAGCTGATCCAGTGCGCTGTGGTGGATTGCCATCCCGCCGACGAGAAGCTGAACACGAAGTGGATCTCTCTGTATGGCCAGCGCAATGAGGTGTCGCGCTGTTCGGTGTCGGGCAAGCGGAACTTGGGGACAACTTTGGTGGTGTGGCTGGACGGCGCTCCGAATCGGCACCGGATTGCGGAGAATCACTTCGGGGCGCGCCCGCCGCTGGGGATGAATGGCGGCGAGACGATGCGGGTGGGCGATTCGTCGACGAGCCTGCAAGATTCGCTCACCGTGGTGGAGCGGAATTGGTTCGAGCGCTGCAATGGGGAGATCGAGGCGATTTCGAACAAGAGCTGCGGGAATGTGTATCGCGGGAACTTCTTCGACCACTGCGAGGCGACGCTGACGCTTCGTCATGGAACCGGTGCCGGGTGGAGGGGAATGTGTTTTTCGGGGTGGGTCGAAGACGGCGGGGGGCGTGCGGGTGATCGGCGAGGAGCACGTGGTGGTGAATAACCTGATGGTGGAGTGCAATGGGACCGGGTTTCGCGGGGCGTTGACGGTGGTGAATGGGGCTGCCGGAGACGCCGCTGAATGGCTATGCGCGCGTGCGGCGGGCGTTGGTGGCGCACAATACGATGGTCGACTGCGCGCAGCCGCTGGCGGTGGGGATCAATGGGGGGAACGCGAAGTTGACGGAGGCACCGGAGGACGTGCGGGTGTTGGCGAATCTGGTTGGTTCTGGCCCGGATTTCGTGCGGATGCGTCCGGGATTCCGCGACCGCGCCGGGCTCGGGTGGCGGGGGATTTTGTCGCGGAGGTGGTTACGGATATCGACGGGCAGCGGCGGGGTCGCGTGCGGGTGGAGGGGTGTGATGAGGCGGGGGCGGGTTGCGGCTGCCTGGGAGGGGGTCGGCGGGGGTGGGGTGGGGGTAACGGGGAACGAGAAATCGTAATTCACCCCGAAGCCACTTCATCCTATTCCCGGTTGAGATCGTCGCGATGTTGCCGCCCGAGTTCGAAATTGCATCAAGGCGCGGACGCCCAGGAGGGTGATCTCGTGGCACCCACAGAGCGTGGGTGCCAGTCGGGATCGCTTCGAGCAAGCGCAGGAATAGAAGCCTAAGCCGGCGCCTCTGAGCGACTGTCGGACTGGAACATGTTGAGTTGTCTCTCACTCCAGCTCTGTCTCGCCAGCGCGCGCGGCGTTCGGAGCGGTGGAGCCGCTCCAGGGCCGTGCCTGACAACATCGGGCGGCGAGGTGGTCACCGCGAGCCATTCCGTGCCGATCGACATCATCCTCTCGGTGTAGCTCCAAACCAGATCGACCTTTTCGAGTCGGCTGCTCGACAACGCGGCTCCCTCCAGATCGGCGCCAATCAAGTCGGCGTCCGTGATTCGGCAACGAGTCCACCTAGACTCCCGAAAGCTGGCGAAACGCGCGCGAACGCGTTCGAGTGAACACGCATTCCACTCCGCGCCTGCGAAATTGGCGCGATCGAAGTTAGTATCGATGACTGTTACGGCATTCCAACTCGAATAGCCACACTCGGCGCGGCTCAGGTCGAGACCCGAGCATGTGCCGCCAGAAAACCGGGATTCGCGGAGCACGGCTTCAGCCGATCGGCACCGCTGGAAGAGATTTTGTTCGAACGAGCACGCGACTAATGCGGCCGAATGCAGGTTGGATCCGACCCATGTCGTATTGCGGCTCCCGAGCTTGAAGGCGCGGAACGATTCCAGGTTCGTGCCTTCCAGGTTGCCGGTGTCGATCACGCATTCATCCCATAGGCTGCCCGCCAGATCGGAGGCCACCCACTGGGAAGAGCGAAAGGAGCAATGACGGAAGACGCAGCGGCGAAAAACCGACTCAGAAAACAATAACTCTCGCAGCTCACACCCTTCGAAGAGACAGTCTTCGAAGACGCATGCAGTGAATTGCGAACGGTGCGCGTGGCAGTGCCTGAAGTGGCGCGATGCTACCCGTTCGGATTCGAGCCTCGCGGCGTCGAGAGAACTGTTCGGGCTCCAACCTTCAAGCACCTGCGACCTCGGGGGTCACGAAGTCGGCAGGGTCATAAGGCCCCCATTTCTTGCGCAGGTTGTCGATGCTGATGTCTTTGAAGTATTGACGCTGCGATGGCACAATCTTCCGGCGATCTCCCTTGATCTCCACGATCGCCGCCGGCTGCTTTGCGGCAGGACAATAAAAGTCGTCATCGAAAGGACGAAACCCCTGATGGGCCAATAGCCGCAACAGTTCGCGGGAGTTGAACCGGTCCTTGGTCAGCCGAGACTTGTAAATAGCTTTATTCTCGAAGGGAAACGGCTTGCCTTCTTGCTCGAACCGCCATACCCCGTCATAGTGGAGCCCAACGAGACGGGTCATGACGCCCTTGTCATGGACGATCAGGCGGAAATCGCCCATGTAGCCTCCTCCTTTGCGAAGCGTATGAGGTTGACAGGAGTACATGACCACCTGTGAGGCGATCGCCTTAGAAAGCATTCGTGCGCGGCTAGTTGCCACGCGAGTGTCCCCCGAATTGGTCCAAACCACGCACCATCCTCGAAGACAGGTGGGGACCACCGCAAGCCGTGTATGACGCTCGTCGTCGTTCATGGGGAGCAGCGCTTCCATGGTCCCGGCCAGCGAGGTGGGGCTCTGCCCCATGGTCGCGATCATGGCGCCCGGTGGCTCGATAGCTTCCGCAGCCACGCGCGCTGCGCGCAACTGGACCTGGGACACCGCTTCGATGGACGCGTGCGCAAAGTAACCCACTCGTGTGATGGGCAGCATCTCCAGGATCAACGGCACCAAATGTTCTCCTTTGAGCGTTCCCTCAGAACGACATCTGGTCGATGCCGCAATCGGACTCCTTCAGCTTACCGCGCTGAATCGTGCCCGGCTTCTTCGGCTTCTTGCCACTTCTGAGCTTTGTGTAGCGATCGGTTGCGCCAAACTTCACTTGGTAGATCTTCGCGGTCGGGTCGTTCTTGCAGATGTCGCGGTGATGCTTCTTGACGCGCGAGTAAGGCGGGTTGTCGAATTCGACGTAGGTGTTTCTCGCGCCTTGCACGTACAGATCGGGACGATTCATCCCATTGGGCATCTTCTCGTCCAAAGACGATGGGATCTGGGCGTTATCCAGCTTCTCCTTGAGCAGCTTCATACAGTCGTTGTGAATCGACGCACCGCGACTGGTGTTGCACGCGGCGTCCTTCCCCGGGGCCCCGCGCTTTTTCCCCTTTTTTTTCTTTTTCTTCTTGGCGCAATCAATCACGGAAACGGACGGCATCAACCCCTCGGGGTCGACTTCGCTTAGAGGGTCGAGCGGGTAAGAATAGATTCCCCAAGACCCATCCACGCTGAGAGGGTCAGGCGTCAGGAAGGTCAGCGAAGCGGGGTCATAGAATCGATGGCGATTGTAAAAAAGTCCCGTGCTCTCGTCTGCCCATTGCCCGAGATAGCGGAGGGCCACCGGCGGTGCGCCTTCCCACGGTGTCCCGTCGGGGCGTTGCATCGCAAGCATGACATCGCCCCCGGGCAGTCCGGACAGGGCCGGAAACCCGTTGTCGGATGGCGCGATCAAGGTGCTCCCGGTCTTGCCCGACACCAGCAAGGGCCTACCCTCGCCATCAAGCACGAACGAGGCTGCCACCGTACTTCCGTCGAAAAAGGCTACCACCTGATCCGCGTCCCACACGAACCTCGAAGCCGATCCGTTCTCTCGCACCATCAAGCGGCGTGCAAACGGATCATGGTCATATTCGCAGACCGATCCTCCCGACAGATTCACGGTCCGAAGGAAGTCGAGGTCCGAATAGGCGAGCTCCGCAGTCCCCTCCGCCGTCACGCGGCGCACCGCCCGTCCAAGGGCATCGCGGTCGTAGGACACCGTCCCGGCCCGCGTGACTTGGCCCCCGGCGGCGTAGGACCAGGGCGGTCCGCTCGATGCCAGAATATGATCATCCTGGTCACGCTTGGTCTCGATCACGACGGACGTCGCACCGGGCCGATCTCGTCGCGTTTCCACGAGGCGGCCCGCCGCGTCAAAACGATAGAGTAGCCGGTCTCCGTCGCCGTAGTCATCTTGAATCCGACGCCCGAGAGCATCGTAGTCGAACTGGATTCGGTGGTGGGATGCCGTCGTTGTGAGGGAAATTGAGCGCGTGCGGCCGATAGGCGAGTACTCCATGGCAACGGAGCCAGCGGCACCGCTGAAGCGGGTCAAACGATCGCTCAGGTCGTGCGTGAACTGATACTCCTGGCCATTGAAGTCTTTCAACGACACTGGCCGGCCCCGAACGTCGTATCGGGTTTCGCGAGTTCCCACACCCGGAATAGTCAGCGAAAGACAATTTCCTTCGAGATCGAACGCTCGCTCCAGAACGATCCCAGCCTGGTTCTCAACAATGCAGTTTCCTTCGAGGTCATTGACGAATGACTCCTGAACCGAGTCACAGCCAGCTGCAGTTAGCGCACCGGTCGGACCGTACTCGAAGTTGCTTTCCGACCGCGGGCTGGAGAATCCCAGAACGCGTCCGGCGGAATCATAGCGCGACTTGATGGTGGACCCGTCAGCCCGGAGCACAGACGCCAGCCGGCCGTTCTCATCGTAGGCGTACTCCTCTACGCGCCCATCGAAGAAGCATATCCGCGTCAGGTTGTTCCGTGCATCATAACCGTATTCAATCGTTTCGTTGGCCGGATTCACGATCTTGACGAGCCGCCCGAGGAGATCGTATTCGTAGCGCTGGAGCCTGGCCAGCGGATCCAGAACCGAGAGCACCCGCCCGAAGGAATCAAAGGCGATCCGCGTTGTCCCGCCCAACGGATCCGTGATCGTCACCACGTTGCCGTCGGCATCGGTTTCGAAGGAGTAACTCCCCCCGGTCGGCAATTCCGCGCGTCTCGGGCGGCCCAACGGGTCCCACTCGTAGCGCAAGGGCTGCCATCCGGCCATCGCCTCGAGCGTGAGGTTGCCCTCCGCATCCCAGGCAAATTGCTTCACCTCGCCTATCGAATCTCGGACAACCACATTCCGGTAACCTGGGCCGAAGTCCAACTGAATGAGGTTACCCAGGGGCGTCCTCCACTGCCGCACGATACCCGCCGCATCATAGTCGACCTCCGTCGTGGCACCCCTAGGCGTTTGCTGAAGGGTCAGGAGCCCCCGCGCATCGAACTTCTGCAGCCAGGTGCCCCCGGCTGGATCTACAATCGTCTGGGTTCGAGACACGTCATCCCAGGCTAGGCGATGCTCTCCCTCGCTCGTGATGAACCGGGTATTGCGAACTGAACCCGACTGCTGGGAGGTCTGAATCATGTTGTCGCCCCAGCCCGAACTCGAGGCCAACAGATCGCCCCCGGACGCCAACACGCTCGATTCCGTCCGGCCGTCCACATCAACCTTTTCCTGGATGCTTCCCTTCTCGTCTAGCTCGAAGAGAGTCGTGTCTCCAATCCCGTTCGTCACCGCGCGCAGTGGTCCGGAATACCTATAAGACGTGTGATTCCGTCCATCGCTTGCCCAGTGCGCCAGGCACCGTCTCGACGCGTCGTACTGGGCGAACGTCGTTCCGCCCAGACGGTTGGTGTAGGCAACAAGCAGATGCTCATCATACTGATAGCGCCTCGCGTGGCCGCACCGATCAGTGACCTGAATGAGATTACCGGCTAAGTCGTAGTCGTAGCGCACTAGCTGGGCGGGGTGCTCGAGGACTCGGCCTACCGCCAGGCGTACTTCGCGTAACCGCCCGAAAACGTCATAGTGTAGGTCATACCTTCGCCCGTTGGCATCAGTGAGAGCATTGCACTGGCGATCTTGATAATCCAGCGATACTCGATTCCCGGCCTGATCCAGGATGTGCATGAGGAGTCCCGAACCGGGCTCGTTGTGTCTAATGGGTGAGAAATAGTAAATGTACTCATCCAGGCCGCGAACAACAAACCAACCTTGGTCACTGGTCAAAAGGGCTCCGGAGGCTGCAACATAGCTTCCATTTGGAGCAGCTTCAAAGAGTTCCGACTCCGCATCATTGTCCACAGCCAGCGCTAATCGATCGCCGGTACGGCGAAGTTGCATCGCGAGCGGCCAATTCCAGCCAGGCCCCCACACTCCAGGCGTCCGGAAGCCGCTACGGTACGTCCGGTCGAAGCTGATCGGGATCAATCCATCGATCTCGAAGTCAGTTTCCGAAAAGCAGAGTTCACCCGTTGAAAGAACGACTTCAAAAGGGCTATCCATTCCAGTGTCTCGTTCCGCCTGAACCAGGCGATTGACTCAGGCTCAACCCGCCCCCGGCGGGCAACCGACAGCAGGCCCATTGCCGATCAGCACCGTCATCTCGCCCTGCACGATCGGATTCGTCGGCGGGAGCGGCAGCAGCGCGTGCGGCTCCATGACGATGTCCCCCACGCAAGCCGCCGGTTTGCCGTTGATCAACGTCACCCCGAGCCCCACCGGCGGGCCGGGCGTCGTGATGCCGGGGCCATGCGGAGCGCCGTCGCACGCGAGAGGCGGCGCGTTGGGAATCGTGCAATTGTGCTGATCGGTGATGCGCCAGGCCGGCTTGCCGCCGATGAGCACATTGGTGCTGCAGGCGCCCAGCAGAGTGGAGCCGTGTACCGTCGGGTCGCCGAGCCGTGCCGCGGGTCTACCCATTCGCCTTCATCACTCCCTTCATCCGGAATTGCCCCTGGCGCAGAATGGCCACGGCGTCGCGCGGATCCACCGGCGCCCGCCGCGCCAAGCCGCTGAACACGTATTCTACGCCCGTCACCGGGCCGCGTACCTTCACCGTGGGTCCTCCCGTATACTCGAGCTCGAACCGCAAACCTTCGTCGATCTCCTGCTGCGTAATGCGCACGCTCGAATGCCCACCGCCACCGCCGCAACAACTCATTCGTCGAGCACCTCCAGTTCGAGCGGCGGAGGCGACGTCGCTTTGTGCAGCAGACTCGCCGCACCCGACAACGCCAGCCAAACCACGATCCGCTCGATGGAATCCTCTACCACGAATAGCGCAAACGGAGCCGCGATCCACACACTCAGGCAATAAAAACAAGTAAACAGTTTCGTCCGCACCGCGCGCCGGAAACGCACGAACGCGTCGAATGGCCCGTCCTCCAGCGCCAGCAGATGGCTGACCCGCCAGACGGCCAACGCGGCGATGACGAACTTGAACCACATCGCGCCTCAATTGATCTTCACCAGGCTGCCCTTGATCGTGTTGATCCCGCTGGCCTCGATGTTGATCTGCACCGCCTCCTCTTTGATCGACGTGGTGCCCTTGATGGTGATGTTCATGCCGCTGATCTCGATGGCGCCGCTCGCCTTCATCGTGATTTTCGACTGCCCGGTTTCGAGCACGATCTCCGAGCCCGCCTTGATGTGCAGCTTCGACCCCACATCGAGCGTGTCGTCGGTGCCGATCGACGTGGTCCGCTTCTTCCCGACGGAGCGGGTTTCTTCGCTGGCGACGGAGGTCTTGAGGTCGGCCCCGACCGTCACAGTCTGGTCCGATGCGACCGTGACATCGTGCTTGGCGCCGATGGTGACGTCCTGCGAGGCGCCCACGGTGATCGACCGCGACGCGCCTACCGTGATGGCCTGCAAGCCGCCGACCGTGATCTCGTTGGCGGCGCCGACGGTCAACGCGTCGTTGATCCCAACCGTGTGCGTGCGCATCAACGCGATCGTGACGGTTTCATTGGCGCCGACGTTCTCCGTGCGATTCGAGCCGATGGTGATGGTTTCGTCCGCGCCCACCGTCTCCGTGCGGTTGGACCCGATGCTGATGGTCTCGTTCGAGCCCACGGTCTCGGTCCGGTTGACGCCAATGGTGATCGTCTCGTTGTTGCCGACGTTCTCCGTGCGATCGACGCCGATCTTGATGGTCTCGTTGTTGTCGACCGTCTCCGTCCGGTCGTGCCCGATATGGATCGTCTCGTCGTGGCCAACGTCCTCGGTGCGATCGTGCCCCACGCTGGTGCGCTCGTCGTGCAGCACCTTGTTGTCCTGGTCGTACTGCGCGTGGATGTGGATGAGCTCGTTGCCCTTGGTGTCGTCGAGCGAGATCTGGTTGTACCCGCCGCCGCCCTTGGTGGAGTTCGACTTCACGCCACTGATCACGGCGCCTTCCGGCAAGCCGAAGGGAGGCATCTGTTCGGCGTTGTAGACGCTGTTGATCACCAGCGGCTGATCGGGGTCGCCCTCGAGGAAATCGATCACCACTTCCTGGCCGATGCGCGGAATGTGCACCATGCCCCAGCCGCTGCCGGCCCAGGGCGTGGCCACGCGCACCCAGCACGACGACCGCTCGTTCTTCTTGCCTTCGCGGTCCCAATAGAACTGCACCTTGATGCGGCCGTACTTGTCGGTGAAAATCTCCTCGCCCGCCGGGCCCACCACCAGCGCCGTCTGGCAGCCGCGAACCGCGGGCCGCGGCGTGGTGCGCGGCGGACGAAACGGCGCGGAGGCGGGCACGGCGACGAAGCTATTGTCGTAAGTCGCGCCGGACTGCCCTTCCCCGGTCCGGTAGTTGATCGGCAGCCGGGCATGGTGATCCACGCGCAGCAGGAACCACTCCTGATTCAGGTCGTCACGATAGTGCTCGATGAGCTTGAAGCGGTAGCCCGTGGTGAAGGCGCGGCAATTGCCGTGGCCGTGCAAAGTGTAGTGCTGGGCGCGAAGCTCCTGATGCCGCAAGCGGGCCAACCGCTGGCCTTCGCTCCGGTTGAGAAACTCGCCGGGATAATCGTAGACCTCGAACTGGTTGTCCTCGCCGAGCTTCGACATCAGGGAGACCGACGGCGTTTCGAAGTTGTAATCGGTGTGCGCGAAGGCGCCGCTCTTGTAGCCTTCCTCCACGTGGCAGCCGAGAATGACGTCTTCTTCCTGAAACGCCACCGGACCGGAATGCAGGCGGACGCGCTCCTGGCCGGGCACGCCCTGCACCTCCGCCATCACGTCGGTGATGACGAGCACGTGCTTGTCTTCCGTGTGCTCGAAGAAGTAGAAGATGCCTTCCTCCTCCATCAAGCGGGAGACGAAGGCGAGGTCGGTTTCGCGGTACTGGACGCAGTAGGTGCGCGGCTCATAGCTGCCGTGCAGCCGGAGCTGGTATTTGTCGAAGCCCAGATCCTTGAAGATCTGCTCGAGGATATCGGGGACGTTCTTTTCCTGGAAGATGCGGCAATCGGCGGTGCGCGTCAGGAACCAGCACCAGGGCACCATCTCCGCTTCATAGATGGTGAAGTGCTCGTCGCGCCCCTTCTGCACGAAGCGCGAGACGTGGCCATGAAAGAAGCGATCGTCGCCGCCGGCGAGCTCGATCTTCACGCTCACCGGCTCGCCCACGATCTTCTGAAAGTCGATGGCCGGGTCTTCGGACAGGAACTCGAGTTTGAACTGGAAGAGCCGCGAGACGAACTCGCGCCCGTGGAACGAGACGAGCTTCAGCTCATCGTCGCCCAGGGGCGTGGTGGCGGTCAGCCAGCGGTCGCCTTGCGTGTATGTGGGCATCGCGCTCCTCTCGTTCCCGGCCCGTCCTTAGGCCATATCATACTCGAAGCCGTTTTCCCCGGCCTTCACGTTGACCCGGGTGAGCTTCAGGCCTTCCGCCATGCGCGACAGCAACTCGCGCGATATCTCCGGCAACAGGGTGCCGGTGAGAATATGGTCGACGTTGCGCGCGCCGGTTTCCACCTCGCTGCAGCGCTTGCCCACCATCTCCACCACGTCGGGCGACCACTCGAACGGCACACCGTGGCTTTCGGCAAAGCGCCGCCGGATCTTGCCGAGCTTCAGCACGATGATGCGCTTCATGATGTCGTCGGAGATGGGGTAGTAGGGCACCACCACCATGCGGCCCAGCAGCGCGGGCTTGAAGACGCGGCGCAACTCGGGACCGATGGCTTCGGCCAGCGCTTCGGGCAGCGGCGCGGTTTCCGGGTCGGCGCAGAGCTTCATGATCTGGTCCGACGCGGCGTTCGACGTCACCAGGATCACCGTGTTGCGGAAGTCGATTTCGCGGCCTTCCGAATCCTCCATGTAGCCCTTGTCGAACACCTGATAGAAAAGCTCACGGACATCGGGGTGCGCCTTTTCGAATTCGTCCAGCAGCACGACGGAGTAAGGCTTGCGCCGCACCGGCTCGGTGAGCACGCCGCCTTCGCCGTAGCCCACATAGCCGGGCGGCGAACCCTTCAGGCTGGCGACGGTGTGCGCTTCCTTGTACTCCGACATGTTGATGGTGATCATGTTGCGCTCGCCGCCGTAGAGGATGTCGGCCAGCGCGATGGCGGTTTCCGTCTTGCCGACGCCGGAGGTGCCGACGAGCAGAAACACGCCGATGGGGCGATGCGGATCGTCGAGCCCGGCGCGCGACGTGCGGATGCGCTGGGCGATGGCGTCGAGCGCGTGGGACTGGCCGATGACGCGCTCTTCGAGCAGCGGCTTCAAGTTGAGCACCGTCTGGATCTGGTTGCGCACCATCTTGCCGGCCGGGATGCCGGTCCAGCCGGAGATGACTTCGGCGACGGTTTGATGATCCACGTACGGCTTCAGCAACGGTTTTTCCCCTTGCAGCGCGAGGAGGTCGGCGGAGAGCTTGGTCAGCTCTTCGCGCTCGGCGTCGACGCCGGATTTTTTCTCCTCAATCACTTTGCGTAATTCGAGCGCCCGATTCACCATCGTGCGTTCCTGCTCGACACGCTGCTCGAAAGAAGCCAGCTCTTCGGCCAACGCGGACTTCTGCTTGTCGATCTCCGCCAGCCGGTCGGCATGCTGATTGCCGACGGCGTTTTCGCGGTCGAGCACGCCGAGCTCGGTCTCGAGCCGCTGGATCTGGCGGCGCAGATCCTCGATCAGCCCGGGCGTGGCCGATTGCGAGATGGCGACGCGCGCGCAGGCCGTGTCGAGCACGCTCACGCTCTTGTCGGGCAACTGGCGACCGGTGATGTAGCGGCTCGACAGGCGCACGGCCGCTTCCACGGCTTCATCGAGAATGCGTACCTTGTGATGCTTCTCCATCACGGCGGCCAGGCCGCGCATCATGCCGATGGCCTTGTCTTCGTCGGGCTCGTCGACCTTCACCACCTGGAAGCGGCGGGCGAGCGCGGCGTCCTTCTCGAAGTATTTCTTGTACTCGGACCACGTCGTCGCCGCGATGGTGCGCAGTTCGCCGCGAGCGAGCGCGGGCTTCAGCAGGTTCGCCGCGTCGTTCTGGCCGGCCTGTCCCCCGGCGCCGATCAACGTGTGCGCTTCGTCGATGAAGAGGATGATGGGCACCGGCGACGACTTGGTTTCGTTGATGACGCCGCGCAGGCGGTTTTCGAATTCACCCTTGATGCCGGCGCCGGCTTGCAGCAGGCCGAGGTCGAGCGTGCGGACGTGGACGTTCTTCAACGCGGGCGGCACATCGCCCTGCGCGATGCGCAGCGCGAAGCCTTCCACGACGGCCGTCTTGCCGACGCCGGCTTCGCCCGTGAGGATGGGATTGTTCTGGCGGCGCCGCGTGAGGATGTCGATCATCTGGCGGATTTCGCCGTCGCGGCCGAGCACGTTGTCGATCTTGCCGGCCTTCGCCTGCGCGGTGAGGTCGATGGTGTATTGATCGAGGCTGGGCGTCTTCGAGACGGCGTTCGCGGGTTGGCCTTCACCCGGGGCGGCGGGTGCGCCGGTAGCCGCCGGGGCGGAGCCAGCAGTCTCCGTCGCCGTGGTAACCACGTCTTCCACTGAGCCCGCGCAGATGGCCAGCAGATTCTGGCGCAAGGCTTCGCCGGCGATCTTCGCGAACTCCGGCGAGATCTCCTTGGCCAAGCGCGCCAAGTCTTCATTCGCCAGCAGGCCCGCCAGCAGCAGGCCGGAGCGCACCTGCGGCGCGTTGTACTCGAGCGAGCCGATGGTCCATGCCTCGGTGATGAGCTTCACGATGCGATGCGACAGCGCGGGCGTGCGCGAGTTGCCGGTGCGCATCTTGTCGATGGAGCGCGTCACATCGCGCGTCAGGCGAGCCGGGTCGATCTCGAACTGGCGCAGGATCTTCTCGAGATCCGTGCCGTTCGCCTCGAGCAGCTTCAAAAGGATGTGCTCGACGTCGACCTCGTAATTGGTCCGGCTCAAACAGAGTCGGCCGCCGCTTCGAGTGAGATGCGGCACGTGGCGTTCAACTTGCCAATGAGAGCTCGGGGGCTGACACTCATGAGGGACTCCTTTGAAATGCGTCTCGCCCGGCGAACTGCACGTCGCCGGGATCGTGGGTGAATTCTTCGGTTTTGAGCCACGCCAGCAGGCCCAGGCGGGGCGCGGTGGCGGATTCGTCGCCCAGGCGGCAGGCGGGCACTTCGTCCCGCCGCAGCACGAGCTGGATGTCGAAATCGAGATGGGCGTCGGCCCAGAAAGTGGTCCAGGCGGCGAGCGCGCGCTCGCCGGGTTCGCCGGGGAGAAAGCTCTGGAGCTCGGCCAGCGAGAGCGGGCCCACGCGCAGGCGGAAACCGGCCTGCTGGTTCCACACCGCGTCGCCGGCCACGGCGCCGTAGCCCAACTGATTGTGAACGCCTTCGCCCGAGAGCCAGCACAAGCTGTCGTTCTCGAGCGCGAACCAGCGCCCTTGAAATTGCTCCACCGCGACGGGCACGCCGAAGTAATCCGACAACAGGCGGCCGAGCGACCCGGCATTGTGCGGGCGCTGCGCAATGAGGCCAGCGTAGCGCAGCACGGCGGTGTCGGCGAAAGGCAGGCGTCCGCGCAGCGCGCGCGCGCCCAGCCCCACCGTGTCGAGCAGGCTTTCGGTCACGCGGTCGCGCTCGCGCTCCTGGCGCTGCGTGGTCCGCTCGAACACCACCGGCAGGCGATACTTCTCCCAGGCGCGATAGAACAGCGAGACGAGCCGGTGCTGGAAGAGATCGAGAAAATCGCTGAGCGCGTTTGGCGCGCCGGTGCCCGCGGTCTCCGTATAGTGCCAAGGCAGCACGCCCTTGGCGCCGGTGAGCCCGAGGAAGTTGACGGCCATCTCCCAGGGCGGACCCTGCTCACGCGGCTCGAGCGACTGAATGCTCGACGCCGGATACGACAGCGTACGATGCGAACGGATGCGCACGGCTTCGCGCGAAGGCGCCTGCGGACCGCCGGGCCGCTCATGCCGCTGCTCCATCAGTGTGAGCAGACGCACGGCCTGAAAGAAGTCGAAGCGCCACGGCTCGGCCGCCAGCCGCTCGGCTACAGAAGGATCTGGTCGCCCGCGCGTGGGTTCCATCGGCGGAAGGCCTCCCTTCTTTGGCGGCTGCGCACCGTCAACTGCGTGAACGAATTCATCGACGCATAGAGCGCGAAGAAGCGCTCGAGCACCGCGAGAAAAACATAGCACCCCGCGCCGGCAAACGGCGTTTCGTCCACCTCGAGGTCGAGTGCCAGGCCCTGGCAGAACACCACGCCCATGTCCGACGCGATGCGCTCCATCACGCGGCGCGCGCTCAGGCCGGTCAAGCCCTGGAGTTGCGAACGCACCGACAGCGGTCCGGCCGCCTGCCCGGCGAACTCGTAGAGCGAGAGCATCTCCTTCAGCGGCTCCAAGCCTTCGGTGAGCGACAGATGATTCAGCGCCAGGTGCGAGATCAAACGCCACTGGCGCGCCCCGCCCAGGGGCGGACGCAGCGTATCGGTGGGCGCGACGAGGCCGCGAATGCGGACGCCCGCCGCGGCATCGGTGTGGAACGCGCCCCACGCGCCGTACACCTGCTTGCGCAGGCCAGTGGCGAGATCGCGATTCGTGCAGGTGAGCTCGGCATGCACCACGTCGCCTGCCGGCGCATTGGGCCGGAAGCGGAGGTCGACGAACGAGAGGAAAACGTCGGTGCCTTGATCCTTCTGCCGGAAGCCTTTGCGCAGTGTGGGACGGCGCGCCGCGTACCAAAAGGCGCCCTGGTCGCTTTCGCCGTGACGCACGGAGTAGAAAGGCTGAAAGACGCGCGTCTCGCTGCCGAGCGCCGCCTTCGCGACGACGCGGTCGACGGAGTAGATCTCGGTGGTCAGCTGATTGTGCTGGTCGGGATTGAGCCAGTACTCGGGCACGGCGTGCGAGAGCGTGATGGGCTCGCTCAAGCGCGAAAACAGATTCACGGCCGGCGTGCAGCCGAGGCGAAAGGTGTCGGCGGTGATGTCGCGCTCGAGATCGGCCAGACGCTCCGGCCGCTCGAAGGGCTCGAAGTGGATGGAGATCGTGAGCGACGTGGCGTCTTTGTCGCTGACGCGGAAGCCCGCCGTGTCAAGCTCGAAGAAGAGGAACTTCCACGGGAACGCGAAGTATTCCTGCAGCAGGCGAAAGCCGAGGAAGCTGCGCGCGTCGTAGGGCAGCAGCGCGTCTTCCTTTTCAAAGCCCACCGGCCGGATGGCGGAGCGGCCGAGCGTCACGCTTTGCCCGCCCGCTTCCACCACGACACGCAAGGTGGAATTCAGCAGCAGCTCATGCAGCGCGAACGTGGTTTGGTCCTCGCCTTTGAGGAAGAAGCGCAGCCGGTCGAGCGGCACCTGCGCGAGCTTGGCCGCGCCCTTCGTCTTCAGCTCGAGCTTGACGACGGCGGCGGCGTCGCCCGTACCCGTGCCGTAGGGCCGCCCGATCGAGGCGCTCGCCACGGTCAGCGGCAGCACGGTGACCGGATAGCCGGTGCGGAACTCGCATTCCTTGCCATCCACCGGCTCGGAATAGAGCTTCGCGCCCGCGTCGATCTTCAACCCGGAGGTCACCGACGATTGTCCTTCGGCCAGGTCGAACTCCACCACCGTCATCGACGGAAGGGGCCGCAGGTAATGCGGATAGAGGATATGGAAGAAGGCTTCGGTGAGCTCGGGGAACTGATCGTCGAGCTTCTTCTGAATACGGCCCGCCAGCAACGCGAAGCCTTCGAGCAGGCGTTCCACGTGCGGGTCGGGCGACGTGCGGTCACCCTCCAGTTGCAGACGCGCGGCCACCTCCGGATGACGGCGGCCGAACTCATCGCCCATCTTGCGGATGAAGCCGAGCTCTTCGTTGTAATAAGCCAGCAGATCCTTGCTCACGCCGCGCCTCCTTCGGCGGGCGCCGCCGCGAACTGCCCCTTCACCCGGTCGAGCCGCGTGTCGAAGGCGATCGCTTCGCGCGCGCCGTCCTCATGCAGCAGCACGGCTTCGATGCGGTAATCGAGAAACGGGCTGTTCTCCTGGGCGGCCACCAGCGCGACGCGCACCGTCTTTTTGTCGAGCCGGGGCTCGAAGAGCTTGATCGCTTCCTCAATGGCGTCGCGCACGCGCTTGTGGTCGAGCTCGTTGGTGACGGTCATCGCCGCGAAGTCAGGCAGGCCGTAGCGCAGAATCGACGCGCTGGCTTCGGTCAGCTCCGGAGGAATCGTGCGGCGAGGCCGGCGCGATTCCAGCAGATCACGGACATCGGAGAGCACGCGCTGTTGCCGGGTGTGCGCCGGATCGAAGCCTGGTTCGACGCCCAGCAGACGGTCGAGAACGGAGAGAGGATCGGCTGCCATGCGTCCCGAGTCCTCAGAGGTTCATCGCCTGCCAGGGGTCGAGCCGCGTGAGCTTGTCATAGAGCACGGCGGCGGAGCTCGTATTCTCGGTCTCCGTGCCCACCTTGCTATAGAGCCGATAGAGCCGCGTCCACACCGCGCCCACCACCTCACTGGTCTCCCAGTCAGCCAGCTTGTAGGTGTCGATCTGCTCGCTCAGCTCTTCGAGGATCTTCACGGCCAGCCGGTCGCGCTTGGTGCGCAGGCAGACGTCGGCCAGCAGCAGCTTGCGGAAGAAGCGCGCGCGGCCGTTGGGTTCGGTGGCCGCCAGGCGCGCCATTTCGCGGACGCCCTGCTCCACCTGCCCGCCCTTGATGAGCTCCTCGGCCTTGTTCCACGAGCCCGCGGACGCGTCGCCCATGCTGAACAAGCCGGTGATGGCGCCGGCGCCACCCGTGGGAGCGTCAGTGGTCCCCGTCGTGGATGTACCCGGATCGCTGGTCTGGCGCTGGCCGAGCGCCAACTCGACGAGCTTCTTGCAATTCTTCAGCGCTTCCAAGCTGCGGCCGTAGGAGAAAGCCTCCGGGCCGAACTTCTGCATCGTCAGCTGATTCAGCTCCACCAGGCGCTCCAGGCAATCGGCCAGCGCGGCGTCGGTGGCCTGCAGATCCCCGGTCGGCGTCCCGTCCATCGCGGCCGTAAAGCGCGAGATGGGGAAATCGGGATCGCTGCCCGATTGCGCGTGCTCGAAGTCGAAGCGCGTCAGCCCAGGGTCGCCGGCGGTCAGCGGCAGCGCCTTCAGCTCTTCGGCCAGCTTTTGGTCGTACCAATTCAAGGACGCGCCGCGATACTCGCGGTCGCCGTCCTCGATCAGCGGGAAGAGCCCGTTGTCCCAGAAATCGTTCAGGTAACGCGCCGTCACGAGCAGTCCGTCGTGCACCCCCGCGAAGCCCTGCGTGTGCACCAGCGCCTCCACCAGCGTGCGGACGATGCGCAGGTCCTTGGTTTTGGCTTCGAGCGTGGCGATGGCCAGCGCCTCCACGTCGCGCCAGCTTTCGTTGCCGTCGGCCGTGCCGCCGCGCAGTTTACGGCACAAATTATCGAGATCGAGCCCTTCCTGCGTGTTCGAAAGGTCGGCGCCGGCGGGAGCGCCCGCCAGCGGTTCCAGAATCAGCGGATCAAGAATCTTCAGTGCTGCCGGCATCGGCAAACTCCAATTCGCGGATCTCGAGCTGGGCGGGCTGCGCCTCGCCCGCGAAGAAGACACGCTGGCCGAGCCCAACGGCGTAGCCGCGCGATTCATCCCATTCGGTGGCGCGGCCGAGCTTCAAAGCGTCGTTCGGCGCCTGCGCCGACCCCGGATAGAGCGCCGGCGTGAAACCACCCAGGCGCGGGCCGGATTGCAGCAGCACGCTGACGGGCGTCCAGATGTAATGGCGGAGATTCGCCGGCTGCTCGATGGTCACCGAGCGCACCATCTCCCACGGGATCCAATGATATTCGTCCGCCAGGAAGAGCTCGAGGAACGGCCCCAGGCGATCGTCGGCATCGCGGAAATCGTCGAACTCCGCGCCGTTGAGCGTGCCGGCCAGCAGGGGACGCTCGTTGTCGCCTTGCTGGAAATCGGCGGCGTCGCCGGAGGCCAGGCCGCGCAGGTAGTGTTCCGTGTAACCGGGCTGCGGTTCGCCGAGCTTCGGGCGAGCCTGACCCGCGAACACCGCCGCCCGCGTCTTCTCGCCGGCCAGCAGATGGCGGTATTGCTGCACGGCCAGATCTTCTTCCACGCCCTGCGCGCCCACCACGTCCAAGTGCTTGAGGGCGCGGTCGAAATCGCCTTGGAGCGAGAGCAGCTCGAACAGCGCGACGCGCAACGAGGCGTCGCCCGGGCGGGCCCGCACCTCCTGCGTCAATTGCGCCACGGCATCCGCCAGGCGTCCGGCTTCGACGAGTTCGCGCGTGGTAGGCATGAAAATCAAACTCCGGCCGACGCCGAGGGAGAGGCTCGGCGTCCGCCGGATGCTCCTGTTAGCTGACCTTGTTGGCCTTCAGATCCCAGTTGCCGGTGGTGTTGCCGCCGCCGGAACCGTCCTCGCGCTTCTGCTGGGTGTAGGTCCACTTGATCTTGCCGAAGTTCAGCGTGAGCTTGTCCAAGGGGAATTCGTCGGCTTCCTTGTCGCCGTGCCCGCCCGCCGGGCTCACCGAGGAAACCAGCACTTCCTCCATCTTGATCTCCATGAACTTCACATGGTCGCCACCGGCTCGGCACATCTCCACCGTCACTTCCTTGATGTGCTTGCCCGAGGCGCAAGCCTGGTAGAGCAGGGGCGACGCCTTGTCCACCAGCTTGGTCACCAGGAAATCCGCGAACATGGCGCGGCCCGTACTGGCGCCGCCGGCCGACGAGCGCGTGGCCGAGGGCGGTTGCGTGATGCCCTGGGAGAAGGAGAGGATCTCGATCCAATCCTTGTGCTTGGAATCCGTCGATTCGCCGGGGATTCCATCGATCTTGATATATGCGTCGAATGCCATGGCTACAGCTTCCTCCTGAGTTGGCGGGTTAGGGGACGGACAGGGTAACTAGGCTTTGGAAGGCAGCCGGGCCACCAACCGCAGCGAAACATTCAGCCCTTCGAGCTGGAAGTGCGGCCGCAGGTAAGCGACGGCGTTATAAACGCCTGGCCGCCCCTTTACCTCTTCCACATCGATTTGGGCCTGGCGCAACGGGAACTGAGCCTTTTGCGCCTGCGAGGCCGAATCGTCCAGCAACACGTAGTTCGCGATCCACGTGTTCAGATACGACTGGCATTGTTCGCGCGACATGAAGCTTCCCAACTTGTCGCGCATCATCACCTTCATGTAGTGGGCGAAACGGCTGGTGGCGAAGATGTACTGCAATTGCGAGGACAGCTTCGCGTTCGCCGTCGCATCCGGATCGTAATATTCCTTGGGCTTCTGGGCGGAGTTGGTGCCGAAGAAGGCCGCCTGATCCTTGCCCTTGTAGTGCAGCAGCGGAATGAAGCCGAGCTTCGAAAACTCCGCTTCCCGCGTGTCCGTAATGGCGATCTCCGTCGGACACTTGGCCGCCACATCGCCGTCGTCGGTCTGGAACGTGTGCGTCGGCAGCCCTTCCACCAGGCCGCCGCCTTCCACGCCGCGGATCGCCGTGCACCAGCCATAGTTGGCGAAGGCGCTGGTAATGCGGGCGCCCAGCGCGTACGCCGCATTGCCCCACAGATACTTGTCGTGATCCCGGCCGTCCACGTCCTCCACGAAGTTGAACTCCTCCACCGGCACCGTTTCCGGACCGTACGGCAGGCGCATCAACACGTGCGGCAGCGCCAAACCCACATAGCGCGAATCCTCGCTGTCGCGGAACGAACGCCAGCGGATGTAGGCGTCGCTTTGGAAGATCTTCTCGAGATCGGGCACGCCCGCCAAATCGGTGAAGCGCTCCCAGTTGAACATCTTCGGGTCGGAACCGGCGATGAACGGCGCATGCGCGCCGGCGGCGACATTCGACATCTTCTCGAGCAGCTCCATGTCCTGCGGAGCCCGGCCGAATTCATAGTCGCCGATCAGGCAGCCGTAAGGCTCGCCGCCCAACGTGCCATAGCCTTCGTCGTGAACCTTCTTGTAGAGCTCACTTTGGTCGAAGTCGGCGGCGGTGGTCAGGTCGCGGTGCAGGTCCTTCTTCGAAACGTTCAGCACCTTGATCTTGAGCTGCGCCGACGTCTCGCTCTGCATCACGAGATAGTTCAGCCCGCGCCACGCCGCTTCCAAACGCTGGAACTCCGGCGCGTGCATCACTTCATTCAACTGCAGCGAAATGGCTTCGTCCAGCGCCGCGATGCGGGCGCTGATCATCGCCAGCAGGTCCTTGGAGACCTTCATCTTGTCGCTGACGACATCCTGCACCAGCGCCGACACCCACTCGCGCGCCTGGTTCTTTTCTTCCTTGTTCTGCCCGAGCCGGCCTTCGTCGAGAATGCGGTCGAGCACGCTGCCTTCGGCCTCGACGGTCTGCGCCTGCGCGGCGGCCTGGAGATTCGGATCGGCCATGATCGCTTAGCTCTCCTTCCCCGGTTCGATTTCCTTCTTCAGCTTGGCCAGCTCGTCCGTGGAGCCCAGCACCGATTGCAGCAGCCCGTCCAGCTTGTCGTTGCCATACAGGTTGCTGCGCAGGTTGTTCAGCTTGTTCCGCTGCTCCACCAACTGGCGGATGGGCTCGATCTGGTTCGCCACGGCGGCCGGTTCGAAGTCGGCCAGCTTGTTGAAGCGCAGCTCCACGCCGAGCTTCGAATCATCGTTGGCCAACTTGTTGTCCACGCGATAGGTCAAGCGCGGCTTCATGCCGGCCATCACCTTATCGAAGCTGTAACGGTCGATCTCCACGAACGTGCGCTTCTTCATGCTCGGAAGCGGCTCGGCCGGGTTGCCGGACAGGTCTGAGAGTACCCCTACCACGAAGGGGATTTCCACCTTGCGGATTGCGCCGCCGGTCTCCACCTCATAGCTGATGTGGACACGGGGAGGACGAACTCGCTTCTGTTTTTGCTGGATGCTCTCTGCAGGCATTGACGACGAAACCTCCTTCGCTTTGGTAAGCGTAATCCTGACGACTGCCGAGTCATCATATCAGAGAATTCCTTTTTCTCCAATGGGATGAATGACATACGGGACTCATGGGGGGATTGGCCTACCCCCGCAAGGGGGGATTCCCGCCGGACTCACACGGAGGGACGCCGCCGTCCCGCTGCCCACATCGGGGCAACCACCCCCGCGGCGCCTGGGTTAGCATCAGGAAGATGAAGCTCTTCCTCGCCGCCACCCTGTTGCTCTCGGGCCTCTCCGCGCAAACCACGACGTATAGTGGTACCGTAACCACCAGTCTGGTGCCCTCCTCCCGCGAGGTCATCTCCGGAGCCAACGCCTCCATCCAGCTCGACATCACTTATCCCGAGATCCCCGACGATCAGTCCTACCCGGCCCTCGCCAGCATCGCCAACGACAGTCTCACCATCGTGCGCAACTTTCCCAACCGGACGGCCGGCCCGGAAACCGTCGCCGTCTCCCTCGCCCGCCAGATGATGGAAAAGTACCCGCTCATCACCGGCATTTCCGTGCAGTTCAACTTCAACACCGTCGTCGTGCAGGCGCAGCGTTTGGCCAAAACGCTCCCCGCCGCCGCGCAGGCGTCGGTGGCCGAAGCCCTCGCCGAGGCGCGCCGCGCGCGGCGCAAGTAAGACATTTTGTCCGCGGTACGCGGACAGCTTGACGCTTGGGCGCGCGGCCGGTCCTTTGGAATCAATGGCTTCCGATTGGCCCTCCACGCGCAACCAAAGGGGTATGCGCAAGCTGTCTATCGCTCTTCTGGTTTCCTCGGCCGCGTTCTGCCAGACCGGGAAGATCGCGCCCGATTTCGACCTCGCCCCCGCTGATTCCCGCTCCACCAGCCTCCGCGCGCCGAAGCGCTTTTCCGTCATCGTCCAGCGCGACGGCGCCGCCGTGGAAGCTCAGCTCAATGCCCGCGGCGGTTCCGCTCCCCGGGAACTCCCGGGCCGCCTGATGAAGAAGTTCGACTCCCTCGACTCCGAAATCCGCGACGTCACCGCCGCCGAGCTCGAACAACTCGCCCAGGATCCCACCGTCACCTACCTCAGCCCGGCCGACCGGCCCGTTGAAGGCGCCCTCGACCGAGCCATGGCCTCCATCAATTACTGGCCCATCAACGACTTCATGAACAACAACGCCCTGCCCAAGGGCGGCGGCGTGGGCGTCGCCGTGCTCGATAGCGGCATCAACGCCGCCCACCGCAATCTCGTCGCCTACGGCACCACCACCAGCCGCGTCGTCTATAGCCAGTCGTTCAACGGCGCCAGCGCCGCCGACAACAACGGCCACGGCACCCACGTCGCCGGCCTGCTGGCCGCCGTCGACAACCTCGCCATCACCAAGCCCCGCAATCTCTGGTTCTGGTCGCCCGCCATGGACGCCAATCTCATCAACCTCAAAGTGCTCGACGCCCAGGGCAAAAGCACCGACGCGATTGTCATCTCCGCCATCGATCGCGCCATCGCCCTCCGCACCCAATACAACATCCGCGTCATGAACCTCTCGCTCGGCCGGCCCGTGCGCGAATCCTATAAGAAGGATCCGCTCTGCCAGGCCGTCGAACGCGCCTGGCGGGCCGGCATCGTCGTTGTCGTCGCAGCGGGCAACCAGGGCCGCAACAACACCATGAACACCAACGGCTACGGCACCATCATGTCGCCCGGCAACGATCCGCTCGTCATCACCGTCGGTGCCATCAATCACAAAGCCAACTACGACCCCGCCGACGACGTCATCGCCTCTTATTCCTCCAAAGGTCCCTCCGTCATCGACATGGTCGTGAAGCCGGACCTCGTCGCGCCCGGCAATCAACTCATCTCGCTCCAGGCGCCCACTGCCACGCTCACCACGCAGTTCCCCGGCAATCGCCCCGCCGCCAGGGAAGTCTTCTCCACCGACCCCACCACGCCGTCCACCGAGTACTTCCGCATGAGCGGTACCTCCATGGCCACGCCGCTCGTCTCCGGCACCGCCGCGCTCATGATCGGCCGCGATTCCAGCCTCACGCCCGACCAGGTGAAGGCTCGCCTGATGAAAACCGCCCGCCGCACCGGCCTGCCCAAGAAGGTCTCCATCTACGACCCCATCACCAAGCTCACCTACAACGCCAGCCACGACATCTTCACCATCGGCGCCGGCATCATGGACGCCTCCGCCGCGGCCTTCTCCACCGACAAGCCCGCCGGCTCGGCCGCTTCGCCCACCGCCTTCTACGACGCCGCCACCAAGACCGTCAGGATCCGGCTCAATTCCACCGGCGCCACCAGCGTCGTCTGGGGCGAGACCGGCAACTTCGCTTCGAGCGTCGTCTGGGGCGAAAATGTCCGCGGCCTCTCTGTCGTCTGGGGTGAAACCATCGTCTGGGGCGAATCCACCATGGGTGGCTTCTCCGTCGTGTGGGGCTCCACGTCGCCCTGGGGCGCCGCCTCCACCTCCACCGCGCTCACCAACGACTCCCAGGCCATCCTCATCAACGGCGAAAACTGATCAACCCCTGATCATTCCGAAAGCGCGGCCCGCTCCCCGGCGGTCCGCGCTTTTGCCATTTGAGCGATACACTGAAGCTCACGCCGCTCATGACCACTCGCCGACACCTGTTGATGACCGCCGCCGCAACCCCCGCCGCCGCGTCCGCCGCTGCAAAAGACCTCGCCGCGCGACTCGAAGCCGCCCGCCACCGCCCCGTGCTCCGCCGCGAGCTCATCAAAGAACCCGTCCTCATCGAGTCCATCGAGCTGCTCAAAATCCAGAAGCACTGGGTCGTCCGCGCCCGCTCGAAAAGCGGCGCCACCGGCTATGCCGACGCCCATTCGAGCGTCATGTCCGCCGCCTATCCCATCCTCCTGAACAAGGTCGCGCCCTCGTTCCTCGGCAAAGACGCGCGCGACCTCGAAACTCTCCACCGCACCGTCTACCTCGCCGGCTCCAACTACAAGTGGCAGGGCCTGCCCTACTGGGTCTCCGTCGCCGTCGTCGAGATCGCCCTGCTCGACCTCCTCGGCCAGGTCTCCGGCCAACCCCTCGGCGCGCTGCTCGGCACCGTCACCCGCCGCCAGATCCCCGTCTATCGCGCCAGCGGCAATCGCGGCAACGCACCGGAAACCGAAATCGCCTATCTCCAGAAGCTGGTCGGTGAAACCGGCGCCACCGCCATCAAGTTCCGGCTCGGCGCGCGCATGGAGTACAACGACGCCTCCACCAAGCGCGATCTCGCCATGATCCCGCTCACGCGCAAAACCTTCGGCCCCAAGATGGCCATCTACGCCGACGCCAATGGCTCCTACGACGTGCCCATGGCGATCCGCATCGGCCGCCTGATGGAGGAGCAGCAGTTCGGCTTCTTCGAAGAGCCCGTGCCCTTCGATTACTACGACGAGACCAAGAAGATCGCCGACACGCTCGCCATCCGCATCGCGCTCGGCGAAGAGGAAATGAGCCTGCGCGGCTTCCAGCGCATCATCGAAAGCGGCACGGCGCAGGTCATCCAGCCGGACCTGCTCTACTTCGGCGGCCTGATCCGCTCCATGAAGGTCGCCCGCATGGCGGCCGAAGCCGGGCTCGATTGCACGCCGCACATGTCCGGCGGCGGCCTCGGCTTCCTCTACATCGCCCACTTCGCGTCCTGCGTCGCCAACCCCGGCGCGCACCAGGAATACAAAGGTGAGGATGACAATCTGCCCGTCTCGAGCAAAACCTCATCGCTCAAGAGCGAGAAGGGCCTGCTCACCGTGCCCACCGGCCCCGGCCTCGGCATCGAGCTCGACCCCGCCTTCCTCGCCAAGGCCGTCAAGATCACCACGTCCGCGTAGGCCGGCCGGCCAACGGCCTCGCATTTTTCCGGTATTATTCCGGATAAGTGCCTCTCTCCGATCTCCACGAATACGCGAGCGACCCGGTCCTCTTCGCCCGGTGCCTGCTCCACTTCGACCCCGACCCCATCCAGGCTCAAGTCCTCGACCCCCTCGCCCGCCGCGGCCTCCTCTGCTGCTGCCGCGGCTGGGGCAAAACCGAGATCACCGCGCTCTCCACCGTCCACCACTCCGTCACCCGCGAGCGCGCCTGCACCCTCGTCATCTCCGAAACCGCCGAAAAAGCCGGCGAACTCATCGAGCGCAGCGTCCAATACTTGCGTTCGCTAGAAATCGAAGTCCGGCCCGACAGTGTTCGCCGCGGCGGCTGGCGTTTGCCCAACGGCTCCCGCATCCTGCCCGTCCCCCAGCGCGACGGCGGCGTGCGCGGCTTCCGAGCTTCCAAAATCCTCAGCGACGAATCCGCCCACGTGCAGGACGGCGTCTTTCATTCCTTGCTGAGTAGCGTCGCCTCGCGTTCGGAGGAATGTTCCATTTGGATCATGGGCACGCCCGGCCCGCGCAGCGGCTTCTTTCACGACTACTGGCACGACGACAGCCCCGATTGGGTCCGCCTTTGGGTCCCCGCCACCGAATGCACGCGCATCACGCCGGAGCACATCGAAGAAATGCGCCGCCGTTTGCCGGAGGACGTCTTCGAGCGCGACGTCATGGCCCGCTGGACCCAGTCGGCGGCCATGCTCTATCCCGATGCCATCGTCGACCCCTGCCTCACGGCCGAATGCCTGTCGCTCGACTTCGAGAAATTCGGCTACTACCGCTACCTCGGCGACCAGGTGCTCATGGCGAACGGCCGCTGGGTGCCGCGCCAGGGCTTCTATGTCGCGGTCGATCTCGGCCAGGCGCGCGACTACTCCACCATCGCCGTCATCGAGCACGTCTGGCAGCCGACGAAGCGCATCGACCCCATGACGCGCCACCAGTACTGCGCCTTGAAGCTCCGCTTGCGTTGGCTCTCCCGCCTGCCGTTGCACACGCCCTACACCGACGTTGCGGTCGCGGTGGCGAAGGTGATGAAGCACCCGGAGCTCGACGGCCGCGCGACGGGCATCATCGATTGCACCGGCAACCGTTCGTTCCTCGACTTGCTGAAGGACATGAAGGTACCCGTGCAAGGCGTTCAGCTCACCGGCGGCCAAATGTCGTCCACCTCGCCCGACGGCATCGCCAATCTCCCGAAAGGCGAGGTCATGATGAACATGGAAGCCCTCATGCGCCTGGGCGACTTCCACATCGCCGCGGATTTACCCCTGCTCCCCCAGCTCCGCCGTGAGCTACGCCAATTCGAGCGACTGCATTTGCCCGGCGGGCGCTATTGGTATTCGGGCAAGACGCACGGGTCGGACGATCTGGTGATGGCGGTCGCGCTCGGGGTCGGCTGGGCCTGGGAGCGGCACCGGGCGGGCTTCAATCTCGCCGGTCGCCTGCGGAGTGATGTGGAGTGGGCGTGAATCAACATAAGATGAACGGTGACGAGCCACCACCATGACGATAACGGCCGGCCTCGAGATCGAGAACGATGAACTGGCGGCAGTTTGCCGCAAATACCACGTGCAGGAGCTTTCCGTCTTCGGCTCCGCCGCACGGGGCGAAATGCGCGACGACTCCGATGTCGACCTCCTCGTCGTCTTCGAGCCGGACGCCAGGATCGGCTGGGAGTTCTTCGACCTCGAGCTCGAGCTCGAACGCTTGTTGGGCCGGAAAGTGGACCTGGGCGAGAAGTCGTCTTTGAAGCCGCGAGTCCGGCCGTCGGCCCTGCGCGATGCGCGAGTCATCTATCCGGCCGCGTAGGGCATACGCCACGACGACCTCTATCTGGATGATGCCCTCTCGGCCATCCGGGAGTTGCGAGCTTTCATGGCCGCCACGAGCGAGGCAGACTACCTCGCTGATCGACTGAAGCAGTCTTTCGTGTTCCATCGCCTGGTCATCATTGGCGAAGCCGTCGTGCGCCTTCGGCCATCGTTCGAGACGAAGTACCCGGCAGTCCCCTGGAACCGGTTGAGCGGACTCCGCAACCGCCTCGTGCATGCCTACTTCGATCTGAATGTCGCCCGCCTCTGGAGCATCGCGTCCGAGGGCCTCGAGGCCCTCGAACAGGATCTCCACACGATCTTGACGACGGAGTTCCCCGAGCCGGCGGAGTGAGGTCGAATGGTGACGCTTCAGGATCTCGAGTGGGAGCGGAATCCGATGAACGGCCAGACGGTCGAACGCGACCTGGACCTCGCGCACTGCGCCGTTTGACCGCGGAGCGTGGCCCGTTCATTTGGTGGCTAGCAGGCGCCAGTTTCGGCTGCGCGCAGTACCACACGGCTTCGGGCGCCCCGCCCTATCTGATGGCACTCACAAACGATGCCGTACCGGAGACCTCGGAAGATGTCGAGTTCGCGGCAGGCGGAACGGCGACACCCATTGTGAGGAGACAGATTCTCAGCGCTCAGGAGCTCGACGCGGTCGTGGCCGAGTTTCTCGCGTCCGGCACACGTTCCGGTGTCTCCCGGTGGGAGGAGATCTGAAGCTCCGCATGGTAGCGCGGGCGCTACCATGAAATTGTGTTGCGGGCTGTGATCGACACGAACGTGGTGGCGGGCGCCATGCTCACGGCGGGGTTGAATCGCCGCGTCGTCAGGGCCTGCCTGTCGCGTTTGGTGCGCCCGTTGATCAGCACGGCTCTGTTCCTCGAATACGAAGATGTCGTCACCCGCTCCGGTCTGTTCAAGGCCTCCGCGGGGTTCTCGGCTACCCACAATCGCCTCGAGCTGCTGGCCGCCCTGGCGAGTGTCAGCGAGTGGATGGCGGTCTATTCTCCGTGGCGGCCGAATCTTCGTGACGAGGCGGACAATCACCTGGTCGAGCTCGCGGTGGCGGGAGCGGCCTCTGTGATCGTCACGAATAACACCAAGGATCTGCGGTCGGGTGAAGTGCAGTTTCCCTCCGTCCGCATTCTGTCTCCAGGCGAGTTCATGAGGGAGTTGCCATGAGTGTACTGACGCTGAGAATTCCAGACGACAAGCACGAGCGGCTGCGCCGCCTGGCGGAGAGCCGGGGCATCAGCATGAACCGGCTGGTGGATGAGTGGGCCACCGTCGCGCTCACGCAATTCGACGCCGAAACCCGCTTCCGCGCGCTGGCCGCGCGAGGCAGCACCGAGCGGGGGCTCGCCCTGCTCGACCGCGCCGACGCCGCTGAACGCGGGCGATCAGCAACTCGATCCGCGAAGTCGCCTGGCAAGAGATAGCCTACTCACGGAAGGGAGTCACGAAGCTCGCCTGCGCCTGAGCGCGGCGAACCCCGCCAATCGAGCACCTGCACCTGCCCGAGGGTGTTGCACGGGCCGAATGTCTTGGTGAGGGCGGTCGCCTTCAAGGTCGGGTGGGCCGGGGAGCGGCACCGGGCGGGCTTCAATCTCACCGGTCGCCTGCGGAGTCATGTGCAGTGGTGAAGGCTGCGGGAGCGGATTAGCGGACAGGCGCCAAAGCGGTCACCAGCGCCAGCGTCAACAAAGACAGCGGCGGGAAGCGACTTATGGAGCGGGTCGGTGACCTTGACATGCATCCAGATCGCGCCAGCCATCAGCGCCGCCAGCCCGAAGGCGGCGGGCTGCACCAGGCTCGGCATCAGCACCCCGGCCAGCAGTGCGAGCGCAAAAGCGATCTTGGCGGCGCCCACCAGGGTCATCGCCCATTCCGGCAGTCCGTAAGTGTTGAACTCTTCGCGCAAGTTGCGCGCGCCGCCGCCCCGCCAGGGCGAAGCCAGCTGCGGCCGCAGCAACCAGACATTCAGCACGGAAACCGCCACCACGATCTGTGTGGCAATGAGCAAAGCTCTCATCGGATACCTCTTGAACCACCAACCGACAGTCTTAGGATGTGGCGTTCGGGCGAACAGGAGAAAAATGAGTTCGCGCGACGCAAGGGGCCTGCACCTACGGTTGTGCGCGTAGCGGCTCAATCGCAAAGCCTCTACCTCGTGCTCGGGGGGAGTGCGATCCCGGAGCGTGATCGCGGAAACCCCAGCTACATCCACCGCACTCAGGTCACTTCCATGAGATCAATCCCGAGTCGGCGAAAAGTCGTCCTTCCCGAAGCGACCCCTTGGCACTGCACCCCATCTCCCGGCTGTGGTGCCGCGTGGAAGCTTCTCCGGGGCGAACGTGAAGGTACTGGCCCCATGCCCCCATGTGAAGGGAGTGCCTACCCTCAAACGCATACCCCACAAAAAAGTCATTGCCAACGCAATCTTCCGCCCGCTAATTTAGGGGAACCCTAAAGCATGGGGATTCAAGCGCACGACTGCGGATGGCCCTGGTGCCCGCCCCAGCGGCGCTCCCCACTTTAGCGTCAAAGGCCGCCCCATCAATGCACTCTCAGCTCCCTCCTCCTTCCTCCACTAGCTCGTCCTGGGTCGTTGCCGCCAAGGCGGGTCACCACTCCCACCACCGGAGGCGTTGATGGATTCTGCTGGCCCGGCTCGCCGGGCGTTCCTCGCGCAGGCTCTTCGCGGCAACTACGACGGCTTCCTTCTCGCTGCCTGAACAACGGCGGCGGTAGTGAGGCGACGGCTGCTTCTCGCTCCTGATGACCCACGTTCGATGCGCTTGCCGTATGTCTCACTGAGCTGTACGTTCCCGCTTGCTTTGCTTACGTCGGCCAGGATCTTTGCACCGAAATGTCCTATCGGCCGGAACCCTCATCGGCAACGAATATGAAAGGTTGACTCGTCCCTATGCGTTCAGTGCTCACTCTCCTCCTTGCTGGCCATGTGCTGGCACTGGCGGCGGCCCCGCCGCCGCAGCCTCAGAGCTTCCGGCTTCCCGCCTACTTCGAGCCGAACCAGGGCCAAACCGACCCTCGCGTGAAATTCATCGCCCGCGGCTTCCGCGGCCAGATCTGGATTGCCGCCAACGAGGTGGTGACGGCGGTGACGGAGCGCCCGGCGCGGGACCCTCGGTTCCGCCGGGAACCGCGGTTCGAATTGGAATCCGAGAAACCGGTCCGCCGGTCCGTGATCCGCATGAAACTGGTCGGCGCCAACCCGGCGGCCCGCGCCGAAGGACGAGAGAAGTTGGCCAGTTACTCGAATTACTTCCTCGGCAACGACTCGAAGAAGTGGCGTCCGAACGTGCCGAACTACGCCGAGGCTTGGTTGCGCGACGTGTGGCCCGGCATCGACATGCGCTTCTACTCGAACGCGGAACGCGAGTTCGAATACGACTTCGTCGTGAAACCGGGCGCAGACGCCTCCCTGATCCGGTTCGAGTTCGAAGGCGCTCCCGTGGAACTGTCGCGCACCGGAGATCTGGAGTTGCGCACGGCGCTCGGCCTGATGACCCAGCGGGCACCGGTGGTGCGGCAGCGGGGCCAAGTGTTGGAGTCGGCTTATGCGCGGCGCGGCCGGGGTTTCGGGGTCGTAATCGCGGGACGGGATCCGGCTGAGGAATTGGTGGTGGATCCGGTGATTGCTTGGTATACGTACCTTGGTGGGAACGGCGATGAGTTCCGTTCACGAATGGCGCTTGATGTGTCAGGTGCCATATACGCCACGGGCTCGACATCCTCGACGGATTTCCCTACCGCTGCTGGAGCGTTCCAAAGCACCTACGCAGCGAATGCTGATGCCTACCTGGTAAAGCTTGACAGCACAGCTAGGAACTTGGTGTATTCGACTTACCTCGGCGGAGCGGGCACCGAAGGATACGTCTCCATCGCGGTGGATCTCACTGGGTCAGCTTTTCTTTCCGGCCTAACCAAGTCGGCAAACTTCCCAACGACCTCAGGATCGTTCCGAACTTCGCGGATTGGCAGTGGAGACGTTTTTGTAGCCAAGCTTAGCGCCGCCGGCAACTCGTTGTCATATTCGACCTACTTTGGTGGATCCAACGGAGACAACGCTACAGGAATTGTCGTAGATGCATCTGGTTCTGCCTTTGTGGTGGGAAACACAGAATCAGCCGATCTTCCGGCCTCACCGGGCTCTCTTCAGCCGACCTTCAAGGGCGAAGTTGACGCCTTCGTCTTGAAGCTAAGCCCGAGCGGAAGCCAGGTTTTGTATGCGACCTACCTCGGTGGAGCCAAGTATGATTGGGGAGCGGCTATTTGCATTGACGGTAACGGGGACGCCTACGTCGCAGGCTCGACCCGGTCGCCTGACTTTCCCATGATCACGGGCGCATTCCAAGGGACCCTCCTTAGTGGTAATGCTGATGCATTCGTTGTTAAACTAGGCCCAGCCGGGACGGCCGCTCTGTACTCGACCTTTCTCGGAGGCAGCGGCTATGACGATGGTACATCTATCGCGGTGGATTCGGCCGGGCGCGTCTACGTTGCGGGCTACACTGACTCGGCGAACTTTCCGGTAACCACTGGGGCTTTTTTGACATCCCGAGGCGGAATTGCTGACGGCTTTGTCGCAGAGCTCAATCCGGCCGGATCTGGACTGATCTACTCCACATACCTAGGCGGTGCCAACAACAGCGACACAATCAACGGGATCGTGGTTGACTCGACCGGATCAGCCTATGTGGCTGGGCAAAGCTGCTCGACCAACTTCCCCACCACGCCGGGAGCACCTCAACCGACCGCTGCCGGCGGATGCGATGCCGTCATCGCCAAACTCTCCCCGGCGGGGAACTCTCTCCAATACTCTACTTACATAGGGGGAACGGCCAGCGACTGGGCAGACTCAGTCGTTATCGATGGCGCTGGCGCGGTCTTCGTCTCCGGGGCGACGACCTCAGCGAACCTCGCAACGCCAGGCGCGTTTCAGCGAGCAAAGGCAGGCGGCTTTGACACTTTCATCCTGAAACTCAACGCCGACTCCGCCACCACCCTCTCCTCCTTCCCCAAACCCACCAACTTCGGCCAAAACGCCACCCTCAGCGCTACCGTCCTGCCCGCCGGAGCCACGGGCACCGTCACCTTCTACGACGGAGTCACCGTCCTCGGCACCAGCCCGCTCATCGGTGGCGTTGCCAACCTGAACACCACCGTCCTCCCCACCGGCATCCGCACCTTGGGCGCTCGCTACTCCGGCGACTCCAGCTATCCCCCCAGCGTCGCCACCCCGGTCAGCCACACCGTCCTCACCGCCGCCAGCCAGACCTACATCACCCCCACCGGCAATCCTTTCCCGGCCGGTAGTACGCCGATGGCGCTAGTCGTCGCCGACTTCAACAACGACGGCCGGCACGACTACGCCACCGCCAACAACCTCTCGAACAACGTCACCGTCATGCTCGCCAACGGCTCCGGTGGCTTCACTCCCATGCCCGGCAGCCCCTTCTCCACCGCTCCCAACCTTGGGCCCCTCGCCCTCGCCGTGGGCGATTTCAATACGGACTCCTTCCCCGATCTCGCCGTCGTCAATGGGACGAGCACCGTGTCGCTGCTGCTGAGCGGCGGCGGCACCTTCGCCTCGGCGGCGGGTGGAGCCGTCCAGTCCGGCGCTCGCGCCATCGTCGCGGCGGATTTCGATGGCGACGGCCGCGCGGATCTGGCCATTGCCAACGACGGAGGCAACTCCGTCACCTTCCTGAAAGGAGGCCCCAGCGGCCTCTTCACCTCCGCCTTCGGTGGCCATGTCCCCGTCGCGCCGCGGCCCACCGGCCTCACCGTCGGCGACTTCAATGGCGACGGCAAGCCCGATGTCGCCACCGCCAGCTTCAACAACAGCAGCATCACCATCCTGCTCGGCACCGGCGTCGCCTTCACCCGCACCGACTTCTCCCTCGGCGTCAACCGCCCGCAGGCCATTGCCACTGGCCACTTCAACGGCGATGCCTTCCTCGACCTCGTGGTCACGCTGCGCCTCACCAACCAGGTGATGGTGCTCCCCGGCGCGGGCACTGGCGCGTTCGGCCCCGGCATCGCTTCGGCCACCGGCGGCGCCGCCGTCAGCCTCGTCACCGGCGATTTCACCGGCGACGGTCTCACCGATGTCGCCACAGCGAACTTCACGGCCAACACCATCTCCGTCCTCCCCGGCAATGGCACGGGAGCCTTCGGCGCAGGGCTCACCGCGGCCACAGGTGGCTCGCCCATCGCCTTGGCGGCCGGGCAGTTCGATAGCGACCCGCGCACCGATTTCGCCATCGCCAACTCGGCCGACAACAACGTCACCATCCGGCTCGGTGCTGGCACTGTCACCACCTCGCTGGTGTTGACCGCGCCACTTTCCTCCGTGCAGGGCTCCCCCGTCACCATGACCGCGACCCTCACCCCCACCGCCTCCCCCGGTTCGGTCACGTTCTATGCCGGACCGCTGCTGTTGGGAACCAGTCCCCTGATCGCGGGCACCGCAACGTTCACCTACACCGGCCTGGCGGCGGGCACCCACCTCCTACGCGCTACGTATGGTGGCTCTGGCGTCTTCCTGCCCAGCACCTCGAATACCGTCTCGCACAACGTCATCCCGGTCAGCAGCCGCTTCCTGGCTCCGGCCGCGCCCGTCAGCAGCTACGCTTCGCCCGGCGGCCCCCTGTTCGTGGTCACCGCCGATTTCACCGGCGACGGCCGTCTGGACTTCGCCACCCTTCGCAACGATAGCCAGGGCGTCAATGTCTACCGGGGCGGAGGAAAAGGTGACTTCACGCTACTCTCCGGCAGTCCCTTCCCCACCGGAACCGGGCCTTACGCGATGGCGGCAGGCGACCTCGATGGCGATGGCGACCAGGACATTGTCACCGTGCAGCGCAATGCCGGCACCATCTCCGTGCTGTTGAACGACGGCGCGGGCGGCTTCACTCCGGCTGCCGGCAGTGGCTTCGCCGCCGGCAATGCGCCGTCGTCCCATCGCGGTGTCGGATCTCAATGGCGACGGCCGCGCCGATCTGGTGGTCGCCAATTATGGCGCCGGGGAGGCTCGGGTGTTTCCTGGGCTCGGTGCTGGCATCTACGGCCCGCCTGTGATCTGGCCCATGGGTGTTCAGCCTTCCGCGGTCCTGGTGGCCGATTTCAATGGGGATGGCCGGCCTGACATCGCCACCGCGAACGCGGGCGGCAGCGGCGACGTCACTCTGCGCTTGGGCAACGGCGCGGGCAGCTTTGGCTCTCCGGCTTCCTACCAGGTCGGCAACGGCGACAAGAACATGATCGCCGCCGATCTGAACGGCGATAGCCGCCCGGATCTCGCCCCTCACTCTCACGTCCTCCGGAGGTTGGTGTGTCCTGTTCTCGAGCGGCCCCGGCAGCTTCGCGGCGCCGGTGTGCGACGTACTTCCTGGGGCCCTCGGGATCTCGGCGGGTGACGTGGACGGCGACGGCGATCGCGACCTGTTACTGCCCGATTCCTCGGGGAACACGGTGGCGGTGCTCTTGAACAATGGCAAGGGAACGTTCGAGGCTGCCACCTACAGTCCAGTGCCAGTGGGCAACTCGCCTTGGATGTCGGCGCTCGGCGATTTTAATGCCGACGGACGGCTCGATGCCGTGGTCGCGAACGTCGGCGACAACAGTGTCTCGGTGCTGTTGGGCCAGGCAAGCCAGCCCACGGCGAAGCTGGTCGTTTCGTACGCGGTGGCGCGTGACACCAGCGTCACTCCCAATCAATGGGTAGTGACGGCTTCGGTGTCGAATCTCGGTCCGCCGGCCCAAGTGGCGCAGAACGTCACCGTGACGAAGGCCACCCTCGGCGGCGTCCCCACGTCTGGGCCGGCTTCGGTCAACCTTGGCAACTTGACGGGTGGCGCCACCAAGCAGGCGCAGCTTCGTTTTCCGGTGGGTGGGGCGCTGGTGAGTGGCGCATCAGTGCTGATGAGTACGGCGGTCAGTAGTTCACTGACGGGTGGCGGTTCGTATCCGGGGCTGCTTCGGCTGCCCTAGCTCATCCCGGTCATCTTGCAAAGGTATCTTCTCTCATGAAACATCTCTTCTCTCTTCTCTTGCTGGCCTGCTTGCCAGCGACCGCTTCGGTGATCGTCAACCTGGATCAGAGCGCGCTGATCGGCACGCCGGGGCAGACCGTGACGTTCTTCGGTACGCTCGAAAACACCTCGGGGATCTGCAATACATCACCACTCTCGCGCTGAACACCGCGCCGGAGCTGAATGGCGATGCGACGCCGTTCTTCCTCAACGGGCTGTTATTCTTGTCGTTCTCCTACTCCGTGTTTCCAGGAGCCACGACGATGCCCTTCGCGCTGTTCGACGTCGAGATCCCCTTGGGAACGGCGCCCGGAACTTACTCGCTGAACAACGACTTTGCGCTGTTCGGCGGCCTCAGCGATACGTCCGCCGATACGCTGGGGAACGCCGGGTTCACGGTGATCGTGGAGAACCCGGTTCCGGAGCCAGCGACGTTCGGGCTGATGGCCTTGGCGGTGGCCGGTACGGCGGCGCTCCGGGCGGCGCGGAACAGCAGTACTGCGCCTTGAAGCTTGAAGCTCCCGAATCAGGCGGACACTTGCTTCAATCGGGCCTTCGAATTGGGTTCACTCCAGCTCTGCCCTCGGTTGGTCGTCAGAAACACCCGCCCGCCTTCCCCGAGGCCCCACGCCGTCAAATCATCGACGCCCGAGATCTGAGTCAGCCGTGCCTTGTCGTTCGGTTCACTCCAGTCGATTCCGTCGACGGTCACGTAGACTCGGCCATGAGAATCGAGGCCCCACGCGCCGGTCACGGCCATCGCATCGATCTGAACTAGACCCACCTTCTTGTTGGGTTGCAGCCAGGCCAGTGTCGGCTGACTCGCGCTCATTGGATCCAATTGAAGCACTCGATTCTGATCGTCAATGGCCCAGACGTTGTCCCAATTCCCGGCCGAGATCACTGTGATCTTGTACGGTGAACTGTGCTCCACCCACGTCTTGCCCACGTCGGCCGACGAGAAAATCCGGTAGTTGTCACCGAGCCCCCAAGGCGCGGACTGGTTTCCCGTGATCTGGTTCAGTGTTGCCTTTGGGTTCGGCTCCAGCCACGATTTGCCCTCGTCTTGCGTGCAGAACACCCGTCTCGCGGCGCCCAGACCCCAGGCCTGCCCTTGGGAGCCCTTCGCGATCTGCATCAATTTGGCCTTCGGGTTGGGCTCCGCCCAACTCTGATTAAGTCCATTGGTAGATCCGGCCATCAAAGCCCAACCCCCATACCTTCGCCATCGTTCGTCACCTCCAGAGTGAGATTCTTGTGTCGGCAAGAACCATTGCGGAAGTGACTGGCTCGCAGGGTCATCAAGCCGGTAAAACTGTCCTCAGCGCCGCGCCGACAGTCCGAGAGCGTGATCTCGACCACGGAAACACCTTCGATGAAGACGGCTCGCAGACCGCGATGTCGGCAAGTTGCGCAAACCGCCATTGACGCGAATCCCGAGTTCGGAAATTTATCGACTAAATTCAGAATAAATCCAACAACATCCCCAAACCCCGGTCCGAAATCGCCAACCCGCCTGCTACCCTCGGACCAGGTAAACCACCATGCCCAGAATTCCCTCTCTCTCCCAAATCCAGGCCTCCCGCAAAAACGGAGCCCGCAGCCCCGGCCCCAAGTCCCCGGAAGCCAAAGCGAAAACAAGATTCAACGCCCTCCAGCACGGTCTCACCGCCCGCTCCGCCGTCCTCCCGCACGAAAGCGAATCCCGCTTCCGCGCCCTCCTCCACCAGTTCATCGCCGAGCACGCTCCCGGCACCCTCACCGAGCTCACCCTCCTCGAAAACTTCGCCACCTCCGCCTGGCGTCTCCGCCGCTACGCCGCCTACGAGTCCGCTGTCCACGCCTACGAAATCGACCACACCGAGCCCGCTCCCGGCGCCGATTTCCACACGCACGCCGCCCTCACCTGGGCCGATTCCGCCCGGCTCCGCAACACCGCCCGCTACCAAACGGCCGAGCAGCGCCTCTTCCGCCACTCCTTCCACGACCTCCTCGCCTTCCAGCACCTCCGCGGGTACCACAACGAAGCCCGTGAAACGCAAGAGAATCAACCGGATACCGTCGACGTCGAAGCTCTACGAAACGACCCTGAGGCCCAAACCGCTACCCCCCAAACGCGGGAGCAGCACCACTGCGGGTATCCCCACGAAGCCCAACCGCAAGAGCAAGCCCAACAAAATCAACCACCTACCGCCAACAGCGCAGTGCGACGAAACGACCCTGAGACCGAAATCACCACCCCGCAAACGCAGGAGGTCCAGTAAGCACCATGTTCGTCATGATCTGGCCCGACGCCGACAAGGCCTACAACTTCTGCTGCGACCGCGACAAAGTCGCCTTCATCCCCCAAAAGCCGAAGCCCCAACAAGAGAAACAAGCAAACAAGGAAACCCTCGCCACCCCCAGCCCGGAGGTCGAGCACCCTACCCACCCCGGCCTCTCGCGCCTCGTCCATCTCACTCCCCGCGAGCGCTTCTCGCAATGCATGAACCTCATGCTCGACGCGCTCCTCAAACACCCCGACGCCTACCGCGCCGTCCAACTCGCCATCCGCCACTGGCGCGATGGCCCTCTCGCCTCCACGTGATGCGTCACCACTTCGCCCAGCGCGTCGCGCAGAAAAGCTGCCAGCCCACCTTGCCCTCCGGATCGCGGATCACTGCCTCCCAGGCCAGCCGCGCCGGCGTCTGGTGCGTGTACTCCCGCAGCCGCGTCCACACGCCGCCGCCCGCCACGTTCCACTCGTTCGCGCGCCGGCGCTCCTCCGGCGACAGCAGCGCCCCGTACGACACCAGCACGTTGCCCGTCTTCGGCAATTGCTCCGCGTTGCCCATCGCGATGCTCACCACGGAATCGTCGCGCGGGCCCGGCTCGCTCTCCCACACCTGCTTCAGCGTGCGGTTCTTCTCATCGAGCTTGTACTCCACCGCCCGCGTATACGTCTCGCGCGGCGGCTTCGGCGGCGCGAACGGCATGGTCATGTAGTTGCCGTTGTCGAACACGAACAGCGTGCCGCGCGACGTCGGAAACGGCGCATGCTGATGATGGAACCACTGCGTGCCCGGCTCGGCGCGGAACAGCAGTTTCTGCTGGCTCTCCTTCCATTGGTCCGGCTTGCCGAGAATCCACTTCATCGCCTGCGTCTTGCGGTCGATCTTCACAATCGCCGATTGATACCGGAAGCTCACCACCACGGAATCATCCGTGCGGTCATACAGCAGGTTGTTCGCGTGGGACCAATCCACCACGCCGGGAAAACCACGCCGCACCCAATAGCCGCTGAACGTCTCATAGCCGATGCGCATCGGGTCCAGCGCCTCGAACGCCTTCCAGCGCCATACCACTTTGCCGTCGCGCTGGAACTCCACTACTTCATCGCCCATCACCTTCTGCGTCTTGCGCGGCGCCTGCGCGTTCGTCTCGCTCGAATAGTAGTTGTCCAGCGTGCGCACTTCGCTGCCCAGCACGATCAGGTTGCCGTTCGGCAGCACATCGATCTCGTGGTGGAACGTCGTCGTGTCCACCGGCGTCCCCTTCGTCTGGCCCGCGCCGCCCGGCCGGCCCTTCGCATACCAGGAAGCGACCGTGTTGCCCAACAGGTCGATCTCCAGAATCTCGTAATCCAACGTACAGAGGAACACATGCCCATTCGGTCCACGCTCGAAATCGCTAATGCGCGACCCCGCGCGGTAATACCAAACCGGCTCGCCGTCTTCGTCCACCGCCAGCAGCAAACCATAACCCGTGCTCCGCGGATCCGGCCCGCCGCCAATCGCCTGCCGGCGGAGGCTCGCCACCGTGATGCCCGGCTCGCGCTTCACGCCCGGCGTCGCCGTCACGCGCAGCGGCGGGAACTCGCCCGCTTCCTTCGGCAGCGCGGGCGTCGTGAACTGCAGGGCCTCCTTCGCGCGCGTCCACTTCCCGCCCTTCGCGCCGCGAATGCTCACGGCGATCGAGTGCGCGCGCCCCGCCCGCATGCCCACCACCGGCAAGCCACGCGACGGATCCTGCTCCGGACCATACTCGAGCTGCCAGCGATGCTTGCCTTCGCTCACCTCGATCCGCGTCGACACGGGCTCATTCGCTTTGAACTCCACCACGGCCGCCAGCGGCACGCGCGGATTCGGATTCGGCTTCACGCGCGGAGCGTCGACAAACGAGGCAGCCAGCACCAACCAACAGAAAGGCGTCATTCTGAATGATGATATCTGGGATGCCCTCGCTCTCGCGCCGCCGACTCCTGCTGAACGCCGCCCGCCCCCGCGCCCGCGTCACCAAGTTCGAATTGCTGCCCGTCCGCGTCACCGAACGCACCGTCTGGCTCTTCGTCCGCGTCCACGCCACCGGCGGGCTCACCGGACTCGGTGAAGCGTCCGACGCCTTCGGCATCCTCAGGACCACCAAGGAACAAGCCGCGCGCATCGAAGAAGAGCTGCGCCAGCTCTTCACGCTCGTCCAGGATCAATCGCCGCTCGACGTCGAAGCGTTCCGCCAGAAAGCCTGGCCGCGCGTCTTCACGGGCGACGTCATGCGCGCCACCGCCTTCGGCGCGCTCGAACACGCGCTTTGGGATCTCGCCGGCCAACTCCTCGGGGTCCCCATTTACGACCTCCTCGGCGGCGCCGTCCGCCGCGAGTTCCCGCTCTACGCCAACATCAACCGCAGCGTGCGCGACCGCGTGCCCGCCGGCTTCGTCCAATCCGCCAAAGCCGCCTGGGCCGAAGGCTACCGGCATTTCAAGATGGCGCCCTTCGACGGCTTCCCGCCGCTCACCGACACCGCCAAGGTCAAAGCCGCGCTCGACAACGGCGTCGCCTGTCTCGAAGCCGTGCGCGCCGCGCTCGGCGTCGACGCCGGCCTGATGGTCGATTGCCACAGCTTCTTCACCGTGCCCATGGCCATCGAAATCGCCCACCGCCTCGAGCCCTTGAAGCTCGGCTGGTATGAAGAGCCCGTGCCCCCGGAGAAAACGGCCGACACGCTCGCCATCAAGAAAGGCATCAAGCAGCCGATGGCCGGCGGCGAGTTCCTCTTCGGCGTCGCCGGCTTCAACGACCTCGTGCAAAGCCGCGCCGTCGACGTCATCATGCCCGACGTCAAGCACTGCGGCGGGCTGCTCGAGTTCACCCGCATCGCCGCCGCCGCGGCCGCGCGCGGCGTCGCCGTCTCCCCGCACGATCCCACCGGCCCCGTCGCCACCGCGCTCTCCGCGCACGCCTGCGCCGGCATTCCGAATTTCAAGATCCTCGAGATCCAATGGGGCGAAGCGCCCTGGCGCGCCGGCCTCCTCCGCCCCGCCGAATCCCTAAAGAACGGCCGCTACACTCTCGGCGACGCACCCGGTCTCGGCGTTAAGCTCGACGATCGTCTCGTCGCCCAACACCGGCTCTAGCCCATTCGAAGCGAGCGACGCCCGGAACGCCCGCAAGTCTTCGAGCTCCGTCAAGTTGAACCCGCTCGCCGGGCGCTTCACCAAGTCGCGCTCCGCCTGGTCCAGCAATTCCACCGCCCGCGGCGTCGCGCCTTCGCAAGCCGCCAACGCCGCCTGCAAGCGCAACAGCTCCCAGGGCTCTGTCTTCTTGTCGCGATTGCCAGGCGCGAGCGCCTCGGCCACACCCTGCGTCAGCCCATCGTAACGGCAGCGCATCCACGCCGCGTGAAAGCGAAACGCCTTCGCCCGTGCATCGTCGAGCTCGCCCGCATGATGCTCGAGCGCGGCTACACAGTCGGCCAGCACGTCCCAAGTGGCCGCCTCTACCGGCGACAGTAGCAGGCGATCCTCCACCCACATCGCCATCAACCCGGCCGCGCCCGGGTCTTCTTTGATCCTCGGCAGCATCGCCTCCGCCCACGCGGCGGGCCACTCCCGCGGCCGCAACGCCGAGCCGCGCGACGCCATCGCCGACGCCATCGCCAGATTCAAGCGACCCTCCTCCGGCCGGAAGAAGCCCTCCCACAGGTAGCGTCCATCCGTGCGGAAGCCGCCCATCTTCAGCGGAATCAGGTTGAACACCGTCCCCACCAACGACCATTTCATCAACCCATACCAAAACCCATACGCCACCGGCCCCAGCCTGTCGCCCGCCGCCGCCAACACCGGCCACAGCAACACAAAGGTCGCGAAGTTGAAAAGCGGCCCCGCCGCCACCGTGATCCAATGCCCGCGCCAATCCATCGTGCTCCGGTCCGCGGGAAAGCCAATATAGTGTCCGCCCAACCCCGGCCGAAAGCCGACCCGATGCCGTCCACTCTGGTGCGTATAGACAAAGGGCGCCACGAAGAACTCATGCAGCTCGAAGCCCACCGCGCGCCCGGCCAGCGCGTGCCCGGCCTCATGCAGCAGAATCGACACCCAGCAGTAAGGCCGCCCACATCAGCCAGCCGTCTTCCATCTCGTCCGGCGGAGCCAGCCCCGGCAGGTGGCCCACCATCCACAGGCAGCCCAACAACACACCGATTCCCAGCGCGCCTTCCAACACGTCCTGAACAGGCTTAGCCTTCGTCTTATTGGTCTTCGGCCGCCGAGTGCTGATCACCAGCTCCAGCACCAGGTAGACCAGCGGAATCGCCACCACCAGCAGTACCAGCCAGCCGAACCGCCATGCCGCCAACACCGTCGCGCACGCCTGCACCCAAGCCAGCCAACGACCTTGGCCCCACAGCACCTGCCACGCCGACCACAGGCTCAGCCCCGCGAGCGGCAGAAACCCGCTCCAGACATCCACGCGCGAGGCGTATGCCTGGATCCGGGGCGGCAACACATCGATCCACCACGTGAGCATACCCGCCGCTCCCACCGCCAGCAGCGCCCACAGGACGAACACGATCCCCGCGGCAATTCGCAGGATTCTCATCCACTATCCATCGGGTTTCTCACGCGCCCCGCCTCTGCGGCGGGCACCCGAGCCGCTCTCCCGTTCGTGCTTAGTACGCCCCTCAGTCCGCCCCGGAGAATGCCGCCGCCTGGCCGAAAAGCACCACCGGAACGGTGCGTTCCGGGCAGGCGTCCCACGGCTCAACTGTTCCAGATCGTGACATTTCCGTGCCGAAAACGAATGGCACACGAATTGCTAACACCAGTAAGCATGAACAACCAGAATCTTCGCACTCGCCTCGGCCTTCAGATTCTCGCCAGCCTGAAGCAGGAAGAGCAACTCATCTCCGCCGCCCTGCCCGGCCTCGACGGCCAGCCCGAGCCCATGCGCCGCGCCATCGCCGGCCTGGTGAATCGCTTCGCCGCCAAGGCCGCCTTCGCCGACGCCCTGCTCGCCTAAAAGCGGATGCGAAGCTGCACGCGCAACCCACGGCCGTTTTGCTCGAGCGCCTGCACCATGTATTCTTCGCCGACCGGATGAAGGTGGGTGGAGTTACTGACGTTGTAGCTCGACGCCGCAATGTCCAGGTGCCGGCTCAGCCCCTTGGTCGACAGCGTCACGCTCGGCCACCAGATCGCCGGCAACGCCGTCCGGTTCACCGTCAGCCGCGATGACGTGTAGTGCAGTTCCGCGCCCGCAATCACCCGCCCGCGCAACAGCGGCTTCGACGCGCGCACCTTCGCCAGATACTTCGGTGAATGCGTAATGGGCGTGCCCGTGTTCAGATCCCGGAACGGCTGATAGCTGTAGCTGGCCAGGAAATCGACACCTTCTTTCTCCTGGTAGGCGATCTCGCCCTCGACGCCCGCGCCCTGGAAGCGCCCGTTGTTGACGTATTGGATCTGGTCGTCGGCCAGCACCGTCTGGTTGATCACCCGCGTAATCCGGTTGTCGAAGAACGACACCGCCGTGCGCCAACGCGAGCCCCAGTATTGCTCCCACACTCCCTCCATGCTCCCGGTCCGCTCCGGCCGCAAGTTCGGATTCGGGAGGAACGAACTCGTGCGATACGTCAACTCATAAGGATTCGGCGCGCGGAACGCCGTCCCGGTCAGCATCTTGAAGCTCGACCTCTTCGCCGGCGTCCACACCACCGCCAACCGCGGATTCACCGCCCGCCCGAACGTCGAATACTGATCCAGCCGGAACCCCGTGGTCACCTTCAGCTTGCGGTGCAGCGAGAACTCGTCCTGCGCGAACAAGCCCGCGTTGTGCAGCCGCGGGCGTGACCCGCCGTAGTAGTAGTACGGATTCTCATCGTAAGTCGTCAACTGCACTAGCGGCTGAAATCGCGCGTCGAAGCCCCCCGTCAGTTGGTGCCGCTGGAACTTGTGGTTCACCTGCAACTCCCCACCCCACCACAGGCCCGACGCGAACTCCCGGCTCATCACCGTCTGCCCCGGCTCCTCGCCCTTGTATGGATACTCACCGTCGAACAGATAGCGGTCCAGGAACACCCGCCCCTGCGCCGACGTCCGCTCGCCGAGCGGCCGCCGGTAACTCAGGTCAATGTAAGCCCGCGTATCCTGGCCATAGTTGTTCGAGTTGTGAAACTCCTGCCCTTGCCACAGCGGCGGATAGAACTTCTTGCGCGTCGACCCGGCCGCCTCCGCCGCAAACCCGCCCTTCTTCCACGACACGTACGCGCTCGCCGCCCGCTCGCGATCGACGCTATCCAACCGCTCGTCGAACTCCGGCGCATACACCGTCCGCTGCCCCGCGCTCGTGTAACCCGTCGCCGACACCAACACGTCGCCCGCCTTCGCCGACGAGTGCCCGAACGTCATCCGCGCCCGCTGCGTGTTCAGCGACGCCGCCTCGAGCGACAACTCCGGCTGCGCAAACGCCGCCGCCGTCTTCGTCTGGACATTGATCACCGCGAACAGCGCATTCGTCCCGTACAACGACGACCCCGGCCCACGCATGATCTCGATCCGCTCCACCAAATCCATGTCCACCGGAAAGCCGTCTTCGATGTAGGCGCCTTCGTAAACGTTGTCGTTGACCCGGTGCCCATTGATCAACACCAGCACGCGCGAGTTGTAATCGCCCGGCCGGGCAAAGCCCCGCACCCCGACATAGTTGTAGAAACGATCGTTCGAGATATGGAACCCGCGCACCGATTCCAAAACGTCTGACAGCCGCCTCCACCCGTAGCGCCGGATCTGGTCCGCCGTAATCACCGTCACCGACGACGGTGCCTCCGTCACCCGCTGCTCGTACTTCGCCGCCCCCGTTACCGATTCGATGGATACCTCCATCAACTCCTCGAGCGACTTGGCTCCCAGGCGAACGGGCTCCTGCCCCGCCGCCAAAGGCAACAGGGACAACAGAAGTCCAATGGGAACACACACCGCCACTTGAGTGGTTATCGTCCACAGTCTTTCTGGGTTGAGTCCCATTCACCCCAAAGCCCTTGCCCTCCACCCCACCGCTCGCCACACTCGAAGTAACCATGCTGGCCTTGCTTCTGCTCAACCTGCTCGCCCTCGACGGCGAAATCGGCTACCGCGTCACGCTGATCCCCGAGGGCTCCCCCGCCGCCCGCGCCGGACTCCGCCCCGGCGATATCCTCGCCGAGCCCGGCCCGCTCCCCGCCCGCCTCCGCGCCGCCGGCGACGACGGCGTTGTCAGCATCCCCGTCTTCCGCCTCGACGCCGACCTCCACTACCAGCGCCAGACCCTGAAGATCACCTTCCAGCCCGGCGAAACCCGCCGCCTCGGCACCACCGGCGACTTCGGCTTCCTCCTCTCCGCCCCCGATCCCGCCCTCACCCTCCGCCGCGACGACTTCATCCCCAAGATCGACGAAACCTTCGTCCACTCCCCCGCCGACCTCGCCCTCCTCGATGCCGCCCGCCAAAAGAAGGCGTCCATTGCCATCCACGTCACCCGCCCCCAGCGCGATGGCTTCGTGAATCTCGTCCTCCGCCCGGCCTTATGATGAACTGAATGACCAAGCCCGAGGCCGCCCTCCGCCGCGACGCCCTCCGCATCTTCCACGCCTCCCTCCGCGCCGCCGACCCCAAAGAAGCCATCCTCCGCTTCGCCCCCCGCCTCGAAAAGCTCCTGGCCCGGCCCTGGAATCGCATCTTCGTCATCGGCGCCGGCAAAGCCTCCGCCTCCATGGCCCAGGCCGTCGAAAAGCTGCTCGGCCGCCGCATCACCGGCGGCTGGATCAACATCAAGGACGGCCACGGCGCGCCGCTGAAGCGCATCAAGCTCCACGAATGCGGCCACCCCATGCCCGACGAGCGCGGCATTGCTGGCGCCGAACAGATCGCCGCCCTCGCCCGCCAGGCCGGCCCCGGCGATCTCGTCCTCTGCCTCGTCTCCGGCGGCGCCTCCGCCCTCATGCCGCTCCCCGCGCCCGGCTTGACGCTCGCCGACAAGCAAGGCGTCACCCGGCTCCTGCTCGCCTGCGGCGCGACGATCCACGAAATCAATACCGTCCGCAAGCACCTGTCCGCCATCAAGGGCGGCCAGCTCGCCCGCCTCGCCGCCGGCGGCACTCTCCTGACGCTCGTGCTCTCCGACGTCGTCGGTGACGATCTCTCCGTCATCGGCTCCGGCCCCACCGTGCCCGACGCCTCCACCTTCGCCGACGCCCTCGACGTCCTGCGCCGCTACCAGATCGTCGACCGCACGCCCGCCGCCGTCCTGCGCCACCTCGAGGAATCCGCCGCCGAAACCCCGGCCCCCGGCGACCCCGTTTTCGCCCGCGCCCGCACCCACATCGTCGGCAGCAACGCCCTCGCCGTGGAAGCCGCCGCGCGCGAAGCCAAGGCGCGCGGCTATCGTCCGCTCGTGCTCTCCACCACCATCGAAGGCGAAACCCGCGAAATCGCCCGCATGCACGCCGCCATCGCCCACGAAATCCGCACCCACGGCCGCCCCTTGAAAGCGCCCGCCTGCCTCATCTCCGGCGGCGAGACCACCGTCACGCTCAAAGGCAATGGCCTCGGCGGCCGCAATCAGGAGTTCGCCCTCGCCGCCGCCTTCGGCATCGCCGGGCTCGAGGGCGTCTGCATCCTTAGCGGCGGTACCGACGGTACCGATGGCCCCACCGACGCCGCCGGCGCTCTCGCCACCGGCACCACGCTCGCCCGCGCCCACGCCGCCGGCCTCTCGCCGCGCCACGCCCTCGAGAACAACGACGCCTATCCCTTCTTCGACACCCTCGGCGATCTCCTCCGCACCGGCCCCACCGGCACGAACGTCATGGATGTCCGCCTGATGCTCGTCAGGTCAACGAAAGAGACCAGGTAAAGTCTCCGTAAAGTTGCTCGACTCCAGGCTCTCCGCTCGTGCATCATGGTTCAGAGCTGGCGGATCGGATGCGGATCCGCGAGCCTTCTGAGATAACGAGAGAAGGAAAGACAATATGGCAAATCAATGGATGGAGAGTCTGCTGAGCTTGATCGATTCCGGCACCGTGCGCGGCTTGGCCGGACAACTGGGGGAAACGCCCGACGCGGTGAAGAAGGGGCTCGAGGGGGGCGCCTTGGCGATGCTGTTGTCGCTGGCCCATCGCGCCGGGGACACCGGCTTCCTCACCACGATTCTCAACCTGCTGAAGAACCCGCCGTCTCCGCCGACGCCTTGTCCAACCCCGCCTCGCTGCTCGGCGGAGGCTCCGCCGTTTCTGGCCTCGCCACCCAGTTCCTGGGAACCCTCTTCGGCGACAAGCAATCGGCCGTTTCGAGCGCCCTGGCGCAATCCGCCGGCATGAAGAGCTCCTCGGCGTCGACGCTGCTGAGCCTGGCGCGCCCCTCGTGCTCGCTTTCCTCAACAAGCAGAACGGCAGCGCGGGCGTCTCGGGCCTCGCCTCCGCCCTGCTCGCCCAGAAGGCGGGTCTGCAGAACCTCCTGCCCGCCGGGCTCGCCTCGCTGCTGAGCGCCGGCTTGCCCACGCTCGCCGAAGGCAACCCCTCCGCCGCCAAATGGATCCTTCCCGGCCTTCTCGCCGCCGCCGCCCTGTTTGGTTTCTGGTACTTCACCCAGCCCAAACCCGCCGCCGAAAAGGCTGCGCAGGAAACCAAGGAAGTGGCCACCAAGGCCGTTGAATCCACCACCAACGCCCTCACCGCCGCCTGGGCCGCGCTCGGCGAGCTTTTCGCCCGCAAGCTCCCCAACGGCGTCGAGCTCAATATCCCCAAGCTCGGCGTGGAGAACCGCCTGATCGACTTCATCGCCGACGCCGCCAAGCCAGTCGACAAAACCACCTGGTTCGATTTCGACCGTCTCCTGTTCGACACCGGCAAGGCCACTCTCCAGCCCGCCTCGCAGGAGCAGCTCAAGAACGTCGCTGAAATCCTGAAAGCCTTCCCCAACACCGAACTCCGGATCGGCGGCTACACCGACAACACTGGCGACCCCAAATTCAACCTCACCCCTCTCCGGCGACCGCGCCAACGCCGTCATGGCTGAACTCGTGAAGCTCGGCATCGCCCCTGCCCGCCTCACCGCCGAAGGCTACGGCGACCAGCACCCGTCGCCCCCAACGACACCGAGGAAGGCCGCCAGAAGAACCGCCGCGTCTCGATGCGCGTCACCAAGAAGTAGTACCGCCCTCCGCGTACTGGAGAAGCCTAGGGCTTTCGGCTATGGTGTCCCGTTTTCGAAAGGGCCAACCTAAAGCCACGAAAGCTTCCAAGAGAGAGGGAAGCCCCCCGGGTGCGGCCGTTCCACAACGGCCCGCCCGGGGATCCTCATCAGCGCCCCATCCGCCGGACGGCCCACGTCACCAGCACCAAGCCCACCATCAAGAGGGGAAAACCACCCGGCTCCGGAACGTCATTCACCGCCGCAATGCCCGTCAGGCTCGGCGGCGTCTCGTTCAAGTAGATCCCCAAGCACTCACGCTCCCCAGCGGAAACTGAATCTCATACAGCCGCGCCGCGGCCGGACCGCCTACGCCCATCCCCGCCGCCGCGCTGGCCACCAGCTTTCCCGTGTCGGGGTCGTAGGCCAAGCCGTTCAACGGTGTGATGCCTCCGCTCGACGGCAACACCAGAGCCACCGGCATCCAATAAGTGGCCGCGCCGGTCAGCAAAATTGATCCGGTAGAGCGCGTTGCCATCGCTCCCGATCAGGCCAGTCCCCGGCAGGTACTCCATCGACGTCAAGCCATTCACCCCCAGTTGCCCCACCAACCCATAGGACACCTGGCGGCTGTTCGGCACCCCCGGCTGCGGAATGCCCGAATCGAACAATTGCAGCAGGACCGCTTCCGGCTGCAGCGTGGCCAGCGGGTACAGCGTGCCCAGCGCGTACACCACTCCCGACGTCCGGTCCCAAGCATGATCACCCGCCGCGCCGCAGGGGCCTCCCGTGCAGGCGTAAACCGTCCTTTCGCCCGTCGAGGGATTGTACTCATAGACATTCACCCCGCTCGAGTACAGAATCGTGCCCGGGCGCGGCCCCGTGCTCAGGGCGATACCCGCGCCCGGGCCGGACGCCGTCACCACCCCGTTCGCCGCGTTGATCGAGTACATCTGCCCATTCAGGGGATCGAGCGAATCAAATCCGATAATGGGCGTCGCGTCGGCCACCACACTCAACGCCAGACCAAGAACCAGGCCACGAGTCGACATAGAACACTGCCCTCCTTCGGTCAGCCATTCCTGAGTGCAAATGTCGGACCAAGCGAAACTGCGCGTGGCCACCCACCTGGACCCCTTCCCGCTAGCAAAATTGGATCTTGGCAGGATCCAGATCAGCCGATACGCTGGATTCATGCAGGTCTACTGGAAAGAGTCGCCCATCACCGCCATTCCCGCTGCCGAACCCGCCGCCGCCGTCACCCACTTCGAAAACCTCCTCCGCTTCGAGACCGATTGCTGGGATGTCCACGCCGCGCTCGACGCCGGCCAGCCCGGCTTCGTCGTACTCGATGTCCGCAGCCCCGGCGCCTACACCCAGGGCCACGTGCCCGGCGCGCTCAACCTGCCGCACCGCCGCATCAGCCCCGAAACCCTCGCCTGCCACCCGGCCGATGTCACCTTCGTCGTCTACTGCAATGGCCCCCACTGCAATGGCGCCGACCGCGCCGCGCTCGCCCTGGCGCGCCTCGGCCGTCCGGTGAAGAAGATGATTGGTGGCATCGAAGGCTGGAAGGACGAAGGCTTCGCGCTCGTCTCCTGAACCATGCGTCTCGCCCTCGCCACCCACGAATCCGGACCGCTGCCCGCCTCCGACGAACTCCTTCGCCTCGCCCTCGAGCGCCGCGGCGTCAGCGCCGTCGCCGAAGTCTGGAGCGACCCGGCCATCGACTGGAGCCGCTACGACGCCGTCGTCATCCGCTCCTGCTGGGATTACCACCGGCGCCTGCCCGAGTGGCTTGCCTGGCTCGACCGCTTGCCCGTGCCGCTCATCAACCCGGCCTCGCTCGTCCGCTGGAACCTGGACAAGCGCTATCTCGCGAAACTCGACGTCCCGCTGCCCGACTCTGTCTGGCTCTCCGGCGACGGCGATCGCGTCGAGCTCAGCCAGGTCTGTCGCGACCGCCGTTGGCCCGCCGCCGTCGTCAAGCCACTGGTCTCCGCCAGCGCCTGGCGCACCGAACTCCGCACGTCGGGCATCGCCCAAGGTCCGGCGTTGGTGCAGGAGTATCTCCCCGAAATCAGCCGCGGCGAATGGTCGCTGATGTACTTCCAAAGCGTCTTCAGCCACGCCGTCCGCAAGACGCCGGCGCCCGGCGATTTCCGCGTCCAAGCCGACTACGGCGGCTCCCACGCGCCAGCCGCCCCGCCTCGCGCCGTCCTCGAACTCGGCGGCCGCGTGCTTTCCCAACTGCCCGAACCACCGGTGCTCGCCCGCATCGACATCGTCGAGCGCCGCCACGCCAGCCCCGTCCTGATGGAGGCCGAAGTGATCGAGCCCGAGCTCTTCCTCGCCGAATCCGCGGCAGCACCCTCGCTGGCCGCCGCCGCCGTCCTGCGCGCCGTTCTCACCTTGGAGCACGTCCGATGACCGGCACCATCCGCGGCGCCTGCGCGCACGATTGTCCCGACACCTGCAACTGGCTCGTCACCATCCGCGACGGGCGCGCCGAAACCCTCCTGGGCGACCCGGCCCATCCCTTCACCCGCGGCACGCTCTGCGCCAAGGTGAACAGCTACCTCGAGCGCGTCTATCACCCGGATCGCGTGCTCCATCCCCTGAAGCGAACCGGCCCCAAAGGCAGCGGCCAATACACGCGCGTCTCCTGGGACGACGCGCTCACCAACATCGCCGCGCGCTGGCAGGACAACATCGATCGCCACGGCCCCGCCTCGCTGCTGCTCTATTCGCTGGCCGGCAACCAGGGCCTGATCCAAATGGCGTCGCTCGACCGGCGCTTGTTCGGCCTCCTCGGCGCCACCGATCTCGAGCGCAACATCTGCGGCGAAGTGGCCGTCCACGGCCTCTCGCTCACCCAGGGCTGCGGCTTCGGCATCGACCCCGAGGACATCGTCCACTCCCGCTACATCCTGCTCTGGGGCACCAACACCCTCGTCACCAACCTGCATCTGTGGCCCTTCATCCGCCAGGCGCAGCAGCGCGGCGCGCGTGTCGTGGTCATCGACCCCGTCCGCACCCGCACGGCCGAAGCCGCCGATTGGCACCTGGCCCCACGCCCGGCCAGCGACGGTGCGCTTGTCCTCGGCCTGCTCCATGTCATCCTGCGCGACGGCCTCGAAGACCGCGATTACCTGGCCCGCCACGCCACCGGCGTCGATGAACTCCGCGCTCATGCGGCACAATATCCACCCGCGCGCGTCGCCGCGCTCACCGGCCTCGCCGAAGAAGACATCGAACGCCTGGCGCGCGAGTACGCCACGTCGCAGCCCTCGCTCGTGCGGCCGTTGATCGGCCTCGAGCATCATGTCAACGGCACGGAGCTCTTCGCCGCGCTCGCCTGCCTGCCCGTCGTCACCGGCGCGTGGCGGCACCGCGGCGGCGGGCTCGCGCGCTCCACCGGCGCGCTCCAGTATTCCGCCCTGGCCAGCCTCGAGCGCCCGGACACCTACGCCCCCAATCGCCGCGTGCTCAACATGCGCGACTTCGGCCGCGACCTGCTCTCCGCCGAGCCGCCCATCCGCGCGCTCTTCCTCCACGGCGTGAACCCGGCGCTCACCGTGCCCAACCGTAACGCCATTCTGCAGGGCCTGGCACGCGAGGATCTCTTCACCGTCGCACACGAGCTCTTCCTCACCGAAACGGCGCGCTTTGCCGATTACATTCTGCCCGCCACCAGCCAAATCGAGCATCTCGACTTGGTGCCCGCCTGGGGGCACCACTACCTGTCGCTCAACCGCCCGGCCATCGCCCCGCTCGGCGAGGCGGTGTCGAACACGGAGCTCGCCCGGCGCTTGGCGCGCGCGCTCGGCCGCCCCGAGGCCTGGCTCTACGACTCGGACGAGGCTCTGATTCGCAGCGCTTTGTCGAGCGGCAGTCCGCTGCTCGAGGGCATCACTTTCGAACGTCTCTGGGCCGAGGGATCCGTCAAATTGAATCTCCCGGCCGATTGGCGGCCCTTTGCGGAGGGCGGTTTCCCCACGCCCTCCGGCCGGGCTCGCCTCGAGAGCATTCTTCTGGCGCCCGGCGAGATCCGTCTGGCTCCGGATCAATGGCCGCTCCAGTTGATCACCGGCAAAGCGCTGCACGATCTCAACGCGAGCTACGCGCAGAGCGCCCGCCACCGCCGCCGCGCTGGCCCGGCCTACCTCGAGCTCGCCCCCGCCGACGCCGCTTCCCGCGGCATCGCCGATGGTGCTCGCGTGCGCGTCTTCAACGACCTCGGCGACCTACGCGACATCGAATGCCGCGTCAGCCAGCGACTGCGTCCCGGCGTCGCCTGGATGCCGTTTGGCGGCCATCCGGAAGGCGTCAACGCGCTCACGCCGGAAGCGCCCACCGCGCAGGGCGGCGGCAGCGGCTTCTACGACTGCTTCGTCGAAGTCGTCGCGCATTGATTGCGTCGTCATATCAATCAACGCCGATAAATATATTGGACAGAAAGACGAACCGGCCCTAGCATCGAAGCATGAGCCTGCTGCCCGTCTACTCCCGCCCGCCCCTCACCCTTGTCCGCGGCGAAGGCTGCGCCGTCTGGGACCGCGACGGCCGCCGCTACCTCGACTTCCTCACCGGCATCGGCGTCAACGCCCTCGGCCACGCCCACCCGCGCATCGTCCGCGCCATCACGGCGCAGGCGCCGCTGCTGCTGCACGCCTCGAATCTCTTCCACCACGAATATCAGGCCCCTCTCGCCGATCGCCTCCTGCGCGCCGCCGGCGGGCTCCACGAGTTCGTCTTCTTCTCGAACAGCGGCGCCGAAGCGATGGAGGCGGCGCTGAAAGCCGCCAAGGCGCGCGGCCGCCACGGGCTCGTCGCGCTGAAGCAAGGCTTCCACGGCCGCACGATCGGCGCGCTCTCCGTCACCGCGAATCCCAAATACCGCGCGCCGTTCGGCCCTCTGCTGCCCGACGTCACCTTCGTCGAGCCCGACGACATCGAAGGACTCCGCGCCGCCGTCAACGCCCGGACCGCCGCCATCATCGCCGAGCCCATCCAAGGCGAAGGCGGCGTCTACCCGCTCAGCGAGCCCTTCCTCCGCGAGCTCCAGCGCCTGGCCCACGCGCACGACGCCCTCTTCATCGCCGACGAAACGCAATGCGGCCTCGGCCGCACCGGCCACTGGTTCGCGTATCAACGCCATGCCGGACTCGCGCCCGACATCGTCGTGACGGCCAAGCCGCTGGCCGCCGGACTGCCGCTCGGCGCGACCTTGTTCAACGCCCGCGCCGCCCGCGTCCTCGGCCCCGGCGCACACGGCACCACCTTCGGCGGCGGACCGCTCGCCTGCCGCGTGGCGCTCGAAGTGATGGACGAGATCGAGGCGCTGCTGCCCGCCATCCGCGCGCAGGGCGACTATCTCCACCGGCAACTCGCCACCGCCCTCGGCCACCCGGTGCGCGGCGCCGGACTCATGGCCGGCGTCGTGCTCGACGAGCCCGGCGCGGTCTACGCCGAAACGGCGCTGACCCAGGGGCTCATCATCAACTGCACGCAGCGCACCGTCCTGCGCCTGCTGCCGCCCTACATCGTCACCCGCGCGGAGATCGACGAAGCGGTCGAGATCCTTGCCCGCGTGATGGCCGTCAGCCTGGCGGCGTGACTACCGCCCGTCGCGCCACAGCACCCAGCCGCCCGCCGATGGCCGGACCCACCGCCACCGGACGCACGTCGCGGAAGCCTGTTCCCATCCGGCTGATTCACCGAAAGCCAGATCAGCGTGCGTAAGCCGCGAACACATCCCAACTGGCGTGCTCACCTTCGCCAATCTCCACCGGGCCTTCCATGCCCGGCTCGTCGGTTCGCCGCGTCCGCCCGATCCATTGCTGGCTCACCGCCATGCCCGGCGGAAGCTCCAACGCGATCCGCCAAGCGCCCGGCGGCAAACCAGAGAACACATACACGCCGTCCGCACCGGTCCGCGACGTCAACGTCCTCGCGCTGGAAACAGCCTTCACCAGCACGCCTTCGAGCGGACGCGGTCGAGGAGATCCCAGCAGCATCAATGCGCCCGAGAGACGCGTGCCCTCCGCCGACGCCGGCAAGCTCCGCAGGAAATGGAGATCATCGGCCGCCAGCTCGATCGCCCGCGTCCGGAAGCACGGCGACACGGTCCCCACGGGGTCCCCCGCCAGCACATAGAACAGGTATTTGTCACCCGGCCGGAACCGAAAGCCCCCCAGCACGTTGGCCGTGTGAAAGTCCACCACTTCTCCCACTGCCACGCCCTTGAATGCCTCGCCCACGCGCGCCGTCACGCGCACGGCGAGAGGCACTCGGCCCACGGTCTCCACGCGCCCCGCAAACACCCGCGCAGCCCGCTCCCACGCCGCCTTCGGCGACGCCGGCGGCGCGCACGAAAGCCCTCGCGCCAGGGTCGCGAAAAGAAGAGGCAGAACGACCCGAAAGATCACTCCCTTCATCCTACGGCGATTCTCTCGCGCAAAAATCACCTGCCACTGGCTTGCAGCAGCGCCCTCCAATCCCGCCAATCCACCACTTCCCCCGCAAGTCATTTGCATCCCCAAAACACCCTAGATCGCCCCCTATACTAAAGCCAATTCTCATGTTCAGTTCCTGGCTCGCGCAGACTCCCCTCCTATTCCTATTGGCCTTCGTCTGGTGGTCCGGCATCGCCCGCGCCCAACAACTCAACAAACCCAAATCCGGCAAAGAGCTCTTCGAAGCCGGTTGCGCCGGCTGCCACGGCATGGACGGCCACGGGCAAAAGGAAGCCACACTTGGCTTCGCCCCGCCCGAAACCATGCCCGACTTCCCCGATTGCAACACCTCCTCCCGCGAGCCCGATTCCCACTGGTATTCCGTCATCCGCGACGGCGGCCCCGCGCGCGCCTTCATCCCCGTCATGCCCTCCTTCCGCGAACTCCTCACCGAAGAGGAAACCTGGAAGATCATTGCCTACCTCCGCAGCCTCTGCACCGACCGCGCCTGGCCCTCCGGCAACCTCAATCTGCCCCGCCCCCTGCGCACCGGCAAGGCCTTCCCCGAGGACGAAATCGTCCTCGCCGGCATCATCGACCTCCACCAGAACCCCGGCATGACCCATCAGCTCACATTCGAGCGCCGCTTCGGCGCCCGCAACAACTTCGAGTTCCGCGTCCCCGGCAACTTCAAGCAGCATCCCTCCGGCACCTGGTTCGGCTCCGTGGGCGACATCAGCCTCGAATACAAGCGCGTGGCCGCGCACAGCAACCGGCATGGCTCCATCCTCTCCTGGGCCGCCGGCGCGCGCCTGCCCACCGCCAATCACGCCCTCGGCTTCGGCTCCGGCGTCGCCGCCTATGAGGGCCTCCTGGCCTACAACCAGCTCCTGAAGAACAACTTCTTTCTGCTCACCCAGGCCGGCTTCATCGGCCCCGCCCATCGGCACCAACTCCGCACCAACGCCTTCTGGCGCGGCGTCGCCGGCAAGACGTACAGCAAGGACAACGGCATCGGGCGCATGTGGTCGCCCATGGTGGAACTCGTCGCCGCGCGCGCCCTGGGCCCGGCCGCGCACAACAACTACGACGTCGTGCCCCAAATGCAAGTGACCCTCAGTAAACGGCAACATATCCGTTTCAACGCCGGGCTGAATATCCCCGTCACCAACACCGTCGGCCGCGCGACGCAGTTGATCTTCTATCTACTGTGGGATTCCTTCGACGGCGGACTCCGCGAGGGTTGGAGATAACCATGAAACGCTGCTTCTGGCTGCTGTCCGTCACGCTTCTCGCCGGCGCCAACAAATCGAAAGACAAAGAGCCGGGCACCTGGTTCCAATACTCGGAACGCTGCTTCGCTTGCCACAACTCCATCTACACGCCCAGCGGCGAGGACGTCTCCATCGCCCCCGCCTGGCGCGCCACCATGATGGCCAACTCCGCCCGCGACCCCTACTGGCAAGCCGGCGTCCGCCGCGAGACCCTCGATCATCCCGAATCCGCCAAGCACATCGAGGACGAATGCGCCAAGTGCCACATGCCCGCCGCGCGCTACGAGGCCAAGCTCAACGGCCATGAGGGCGAAGTCTTCGCCCACCTGCCCTTCAACCTCGAGAATGGCGCCTCGAAGCTCGCCGCCGAAGGCGTCACCTGCTCGGTCTGCCACCAGATCGAGAAGACCAACTTCGGCCAGCGCGACAGCTTCGTCGGCGGCTTCAAGGTCGACCCCGAAACGCCGCCCGGCCAACGCGTCGCCTACGGGCCCTACAAGATCGAAGCCGGCCACGCGCGCGTCATGAACAGTTCGTCGACCTTCAAGCCCACCGAAGGCCTCCACATCCGTGATTCCGAGCTCTGCGCCACCTGCCACACGCTCATCACCCACACCCTTGGGCCGAAGGGCGAAGTGCTCGGCGAGTTCCCTGAGCAAATGCCCTACCAGGAATGGCTGCACAGCAGTTACAAGCAAACCAAGAGCTGCCAATCCTGCCACATGCCCGTCATCGAGGAAGAGGCCCCCATCACGCGCGTCTTCGGCACGCTCCGCAAGGAATCCGCGCGCCACATTTTCATCGGCGGCAACTTCTTCATGCAGCGCATTCTCAGCCGCTACCGCGGCGAGCTCCAGGTGAACGCCCTCGCCGCCGAGCTCGATGCCGCCGCCGCCCGCACCGTCGAGCACCTGCAGAAGCAGACCGCCGCGCTCTCCATCGACTCCGTCGAGCACTCCGGCGGCACTCTGCGCGCCGCCGTCCGCGTCGCCAATCTCGGCGGCCACAAGCTGCCCACCGGCTATCCCGCCCGCCGCATCTGGCTCCACGTCACCGTGCGCGACGCCGCCGGCCGCGTCGTTTTCGAATCCGGCCGCGTCAAGCCCGATGGCGCCATCGAAGGCAACGCGAGCGACGAATCTGCCACCGGCTTCGAACCCCACTACCGCGAAATCACCAAGCCCGATCAGGTCCAGATCTACGAATCCGTCATGCTCGACACCAAGGGCCTGCCCACCACCGGCCTGCTCAACGCATCGCGCTACGGCAAGGACAACCGCCTGCTCCCCAAGGGCTTCGATAAGGCCACCGCCGATAAAGAGATCGCCCCCGTCGGCGACGCCTCCACCGACCCCGACTTCACCGGCGACGGCGACCGCGTCACCTACGCCATCCCCCTCCCCGCCGGCGCCTACAAGGTCGACGCCGAGCTCTGGTTCCAGCCCATCGGCTACCGCTGGGCCTCCAATCTCCGGGGCTATAGCGCCGCCGAACCGCAGCGCTTCGTCCGCTACTGGGACGCAAATGCGGGGGGCAGCGGGCTCCGCCTCCTCCACACGAGTCGCTGACTCCCCTCATCTGACCTCGAGAGAATCCTTCCCCGTCGGGATATCCCCCGCCGTGTAACGGTTGTTATATTTGGCGCAAGACCAAAACAATGAAGACTCTCTCTCTTGCTCTCCTGGCCGCGTCTCTCCGCGCCGGACCCATCGTCGATCCCAGCTTCGAGTTGGGCACCGGCTGGACCAGTACCGACAGCGCATTCGGCTCCTCCTATTGCGACATTGGCACGTGCGGAACCGGAGGGGGCACCGCTGGACCCCGGACGGGCAACTCCTGGATTTGGTTCGGCGGCGAACCGGCCGTCGGGCAAACCGCCGTGCTGGAACAATCGGGAATCACCATTCCCCTCGGCACCACTGGCATCAACTTCTACCTTCGGATCGGAGTAGCAGACTCGGGGCTCTCTCTCTCCTTCAAGGTGGACGGCACGCAGCTCTTCGCCATCACCGACGCGGACGCGCCCGCCTACACCGGATATACCCTTGTCTCCCTGAACCCCGGCGCCTTCGCTGACGGCGGCAATCATACTCTCCGCTTCGACTACACGGACGCAGCCTCCCTGCAGGACGGCGTCAATGTCAGCCTGGACGACATCTCCATCGTCACCGTCTCCGTCCCCGAGCCCCAGGCGATGCATCTGGCCCTCTCCGGCCTGGCCCTGCTGGGAGCGGGACTCCTCCGCCGCCGGTCGTAGCCGACATTTCACCCTCGCGGGGAACTGCGGGTATGGTACCCCTCCGTGTGCCGTCCGCCTCCCCGCCCTTCTTCACGGCCGAACCGCCTGGTTCGGCTAGGAGACCAGTTGCTTCCGCACGGCGTACAGCACGAGTTCCGCCGTGTTGTGCAGGTTCAGCTTCTGCATCAGGTTGTTACGATGCGTCTCCACCGTGTGGGGACTCAGGCTCAGCAACGCCGCCGCCTCCTTGTTCGATTTACCCTCGGCCAGCAACTGCAGCACTTCGCGCTCCCGCTCCGTCAGTAAATCATAGGAATCCGTCACGCCCCGCCGCTGCATCAGCCGCGTGAAGTCCTCGGCCAGCATCCGCGCGATGGCCGGTGAGAAAAACGCCTTCTTCCCCGCCACGGTGCGCACGGCCCGCGCCAAATCGATCTCCGCCGTGTCCTTCAGCAGATAGCCCTGCACCCCGCCCGTCACGGCCCGCACCACATAATCTTCCTCGTCGTGCATGCTCAGGATGATCACCGCGATCTCCGGGTAGCGCCGGGTCACCTGCGCCGCCGCGTCCAGGCCATTCAGCCCGGGCATCGCCACGTCCATCACCAGCACGTCCGGCTGCAGCGTGCCGGCCAGTTCCACCGCCTGCCGTCCGTCCACCGCCTCGCCGGCCACTTCGAAATCGGCTTCCTTCTCCAAAATCGACCGGATGCCCTGCCGGACGATGCCATGGTCATCGGCAATCAAAACCCGAATCATACGGATGTCCTTTCCAGCGCTTGCCGCGGCAACCGCGTCGTCACCACCGTGCCCCGGCCGCGCGGATGGCGGCTCACCACACACGTGCCGCCCGATTCCGCCGCGCGCTCCTGCATGCCCAGTATTCCGATCCCCTCCGAGTCGCTGGCCGCGAAACCCACGCCATCATCCTCCACCGTCACGAGGATCTCGTCTCCGCTTCCCGCCAGCGTGATCCGGATCTGCGAAGCCGCCGCATGCTTCACCACGTTCGTCAGTGCCTCCTGCACGATGCGGTAGACGCACGTCCGCTGCGCATCGTTCAGGCCCGCCGGGTCATCTCCTGCGTCCACCGTAATGTCCAGGCCCGTGCCGCGCGAAAGATCGCGCGCCATGGAACGCAGCGCCGGCGCCAGGCCCAGGTCATCCAGAATCGTCGGCCTCAAGCCCCGCGCCAAGTCACGAATCGAACGCAGCGCCTGCTCCGTCATCCCAATCGCCTCATCCGCCTGCGCCTTCGCCCCCGGCCCCGCCGCTTCGATCATCCCGATCCGGATCCGCAAGGCCGTCAGCATTTGCCCGATCGAGTCGTGGAGCTCGCGCGAAATCCGCTTGCGCTCCGCCTCCTGCACCTCGAGCTGATGCTGCGAAAGCTGCCGAAGCCGGGCCTCCACCTTCGCCAGCCGGTCCAGGTGCCGCGCGCGCTCGGCCTCGTAAATCTTGATGCGCGTCCACGCGAAGCCGCCCAAAGCCAGCCCGAGGAGAATCACGATCGTCACCAGTTGAAACACCGATCCGCGCAAAGCCTCGAGCTCTCCCAGCTTCCCCCTTCGCCCTTCGTCGTGGATCGCCGTCACCAGATCCGCCAACTTCTGCGTCGAGTGGAGCAATTCCTCCCGTCGCGGCACCAGCTCCCGCGCGATATAGAGCGTCCCCTCCCGCCTCCGCCGCTCCTCGCTCCAGCCAGCCAGCGCCTCCGACCGGTTGGCGTACTCCTCGAGATCCCGCTTCAGCTCGCGGTAGGGCTTTAGCAACCGCTCCGGGAGGTTCTCCCGAATCGGGGCCAACGCCGCGCGTAAGCCCGCCAAGCTCTGCCCCAGCGCCGCCGTGGCGGTCGTCTGCGCCGCCCCCTCCAGCATCAGGGTGTCACGCGAAAGAATCGCCACCCGGTACATCTCCGTCTCCATCCGCGAGATGTTCCCCAACAGCCGCGTCTCCTCCTGCTCGCCGCCCAGGATCCCTTCCCGCGCCTGGTCCAACCGCCACCCGAGCAGCGCCAGCGCCGACGTCAACAGAAGACACTGCACCCCGGCGACAATCAAAATGACGTAGCCCGCCGGAGTCCGCATGCCTATCTCCTAGGATCGCGAATTCCCGCACCTCCCGTCGAATCCCGGATTTGCCGTAGAGAATCGCTACCGCCTCGACGGGATTCCCAATCATCCTGTCTCGTGCGATTGTTGTCCATGGAATCGCGGACGGCTGTCCGCGAAATCAAAAGGAGGCAGCGCCGTCTGCCTCCTTGTTCATTTTCCTGCCACCTACGGCATCGATGGGATGGCGCCCGGGTCTGATTTCGACGAAAGTTAAAGTGTCCAACTTCCGAGAAACCGGACTCCAGCGATCGCCCTCCCCTCCCCGGTAGTGCGATCGCTGAGCGGTGGGCTGGCCGGACACGGAGCACGTTCGCGGGCCGTCTGGATCCTGTGGGCGAGTCCGGCCAGTCCTCTAAGCAACCTCCCCTCCCTGATCGCTCCCCGCCTGTTCACATCCCCCTCACACTCGTTGCGCCGGAGTACTGCATCGCCGGGATGGCGGCCAACATGAAGATTCGTTCATCCTGGGTCCAGGAAGGAGCCCCGCATGCGAATCAGTGTCATCATCCCCACCCTCGACGAAGCCGAACACATCGCCGGTGTCATCCGTGTCGCCCGCCTCGGCCGCGACGTCCATGAAGTCATCGTCGTCGACGACTGCTCCGTCGACGACACCGCCGCCATCGCCCGCCGCGCTGGCGCCCGCGTCATCTCCAGCGACCTCCTCGGCAAAGGCGCCTCCATGGAAGACGGCCTCCGCGCCTCCTCCGGCGACCTCGTCGTCTACCTCGACGGCGACCTCGACCACCTCGCTCCCGACCTCATCGACCGCCTCACCGCGCCCCTCCGCGCCGGCCGCGCCGATTTCGTCAAAGCCCGCTTCAGCCGCGCCGCCGGCCGCGTCACGCTCCTCACCGCCAAGCCGCTCGTCGCCACCTTCTTCCCCGAGTTGGCTCACTTCGAGCAGCCCCTCGGCGGCCTGATCGCCGGCCGCCGCTCCCTCTTCGAGAAGCTCGACTTCGAAAACGACTACGGCGTCGACCTCGCCCTGCTGCTCGACGCCTGGGCCGCCGGCGCCCGCCTCGAAGAAGTCGACATCGGCCATCTCGAACACGACAGCCAGAACCTCGACGCCCTAGGGCGCATGGCCAAGCAGGTGGTCCGCGTCCTGCTCCACCGCGCCCACCGCTACGGCCGCCTCCACCAGCGCTACGTCCACGACGCCGAGGAAGCCGACCGTCATGCCGGCGCCGGCGCCGCCGCGCTCTTCGGCGGTCTGCGCCGCCCGCCCGCCAAGGTCGCCCTGCTCGACATGGACGGCACTCTGGTACGCGAGCGCACCATTCTCAAGCTCGCCGAGCGCGCTGGCCGGCTGACAGGCATCGCGCGCTGGCTGGACCGGCCGACGCCGGAGGAGGCACGCCGCAATCGCCGGATTGCGGCCTGCCTGGCCGGTCTCTCCCGGGAGGCGTTCGTCCACACCGCCCGCCACCTCACGCTCACCGAAGGCGCCCGCGACCTCGTGCGCGGTCTCCGCCGCGCCGGCTGGTGCGTCGGCATCGTCAGCGACAGTTATCGCATCGTCACCGAAATCGTCCGCCGCCGCGTCTTTGCCGATTTCAGCGTCGGCCACCTGCTCCGCTTCCGCGATGGCCAGGCCACCGGCGAACTCACGCCCTCGCCGCTCTTCCAGCACGACGCCGGTTGCCGCCAGCATGCGCTTTGCAAGTCGAACGTGCTCGCGCACATCGAGGAGCGCCTCGGCGTGCCGCGCCAGCGCGTGCTCGCCGCGGGCGACGGCGCCAACGATGCTTGCCTGGTGCAGAAGGCCGGCGTCGGCATCGCCTTCGAACCCAAGAGCGACACGCTCGCCCGCGTCGCGAGAATCCACTGCGCCGGCGACCTCCGCCAGTTGCTTGCCGCCGCCGGTTGACCCCATCGCGCCGGGCGCTGGGCGAGAATGGAGCGATATGAAGCTTCATGCCATCGCCGAGGCGCTCGGCGCGCGCCTCGCCGGCGGCGACCCCGAGCTCGACATCACCGCCGTCGCCGGTGTCGAGCAGGCCGGCCCCGGCCACCTCACCTTCCTCGCCAATCCCAAGTACGCCGCCAAGGTGAAGAACACCCGCGCCTCCGCCATCCTCGCCTCGAGCCCGCTCGACGGCATCGCGACGCTCGTCAGCGCCAACCCCTACCTCGATTTCGCCCGCGCCCTCGCGCTCTTCTACCAACCGCCGCGCCCCGCGCCCGGCATCTCTCCGCTCGCGCACGTGGCCGCCACGGCGGTGATCGGCGAAGGCGCTTCCATCGGGCCGTTCGCCAGCGTCGGTGAGCATGTGAGGCTCGGCCGCAACGCCGTGCTCCATCCCCACGCCGTCATCTACGAAGGCGCCGTCATCGGCGACGATTTCCTCGCCCACTCCCACTCCGTCGTCCGCGAATTCTGCCAGGTCGGCGATCGCGTCACGCTGCAGAACGGCGTCGTCATCGGCGGCGACGGCTTCGGCTTCGCCAAGGACGCGAAAGGCCGCCATCACAAGATCGTGCAGTCCGGCGTGACGGTGCTCGAGGACGACGTCGAGATCCAATCGCTCACCTCCGTCGACCGCGCCACCGTCGGCGAAACCCGCGTCAAGCGCGGCGCCAAGATCGATTCGCTCGTGCAGATCGGCCACGCCTGCGTCGTCGGCGAGGATGACATCCTGTGCGCCCAAGTCGGACTCGCCGGCAGCACCATCCTCGGCAACAGCGTGCTGCTGGCCGGCCAGGTCGGCGTCTCCGGCCACTTGACCATCCACGACAACGCCGTCGTCTACGCGCAAAGCGGCGTCGGCCACGATGTGCCGCCCGGCACCATCATCTCCGGCTCGCCCGCGTTCGACTATCGCGAATGGCGTCGCGCCGTGGCCGCGTTCCCGAAACTCGGCGAGCTCGTCCGCCGCGTCCGCGCGCTCGAAGGAGGCCGCGCCGGTGACAGTGAATGAGCCGCTGATCCTCGTTGGCTTCATGGGCAGCGGCAAATCGACCATCGGCCGCGCCCTGGCCGCGCGCCTCGGTGTCGAATTCCGCGACCTCGACGCCCGCATCGAGCAGCGCGAGGGCCGCACCATCGCGAGCTTCTTCGATCAAGAAGGCGAGCCTTTCTTCCGCGACCTCGAAAGCCGCGCGCTCGACACGGAGCTCGCCACCGGCGGCGGCTTCGTCCTGGCGCTCGGCGGCGGCGCGTTCGCCCAGGAGCGCAACCGCGCCCTGCTCGCCGGGCACCACACCTTCTGGCTCGATTGCCCCTTCGATCTCATCAGCGCCCGCGTGGCGAAGGAGACCCACCGCCCCCTCGCCCGCGACCCCGAGCGCTTCGCGCGCCTCTTCGCCGACCGCCGTCCGCTCTACGCCCTCGCCCGGCACCAAGTGCCCGTCACCGGCGACGATCCCGAGCCGACGGTCGACCGGATCTTGGCCACCCTTTACACGCCTTAACGAAGCTCGAAGAGGGATTGGGGTAATCTCGATAGCGGCCCCGTCGTCCTTCTCCTAATAGGGAGCTTCATGAAGACTCTGCTCGTTTTTTTGACCGCCGCCGCCTCTCTCTTCGCCCAAGCCACCGGCTGGAGCGGCACGGTCACCTCCGGCGGCAAGCCGGTGCCCGGTGCCGTCGTCACGGCCCGCGCCCAATCCACCGTCACCGACGAAAACGGCCGCTTCGCCTTCGACACGCTCCCCGAGGGCGCCTTCGCCGTCGCCGTGCAGATGTTCGGCTTCCAGCCTCTCACCCAGGAGATCACCGACCGCGCCAAGCCCGCCGAACTCGTCCTCCAGCTGCGGCCTCTGCAAATCGCCCGGCGCGCGCCCGGCGCTCAACAGCGTGCGCCGCAGCCCAACGCCGAAGAGAACCAGGAGAACCCTGCCGCCAACGCCTTTGAACCCGCGAACCCCGGCAGCGGCGGCGAACAAACCGACTCCTTCCTGGTCCAAGGCAGCTTGAGCCGCGGCCTCGCTACCGAGGGGCAGGCCGTCTCCGACGCCATGATGATCGCTCGCATGAACGGCGCCTTCGGCCCCGGCTTCGGCGAAGGCTTTGGCGGCCCGGGCGGCCCCGGCGGCGGCTTTGGCGAAGGTGGCGTTCCCGGCATGATGGCCGCGGGCGGCGGCGCGCCGGGTGGTCCCGGCGGCGGTGGACCCGGTGGCGGTCGAGGTGGCCCGCCCGGCGGCGGTGGCGGCGGTTTCGGCGGTGGACCTCCCGGCAGCTTCGGCGGTCCCGGTGGCCGAGGCGGACCGCCCGGCGGTGGGCGCGGCCCTGGTGGCCGTGGCCCCGGCGGCGGCGAACGCGGTCGTGGTCCCGGTGGCCCCGGCGGCCGTCCCGACTTCGCCAACATGACTCCCGAACAGCGCGAAGAACTGCGCCGCCGCTTTGCCGAACGCACGCGCCAGGGCGCGCTGGCCGAAGGCTTCGGCAATCGTGGCGGACGCCGCACGCGCCAGCAGATCCGCGGCCAGGCCTTCTACAATCCCCGCACCTCGCTGTTCGACGCCACGCCTTTCGCCCTCAACGGCCGCGCCGTCACCAAGCCCGATTACACGCAGCACCGCTTCGGCGTCAGCCTCGGCGGTCCCATCGGCCTGGGCAAGATCCTGCCCGCCGAAAAGACGTTCTTCTTCCTCAACTACCAGGGCTCCCGCGGCAACAACCCGCTCTCCAACTTCGCCATCCTGCCCGACGACAATCTCCGCGCCGGCAACTTCTCGAGCACGCTGCCCATCTTCGATCCACTGAACAATCGCGCGCCGTTCCCGAACAATCAGATCCCCACCGTGCGCTTCAATCCCATCTCGCTGAAGCTGCTCGAGCTGATCCCGCGGCCCAACACCACAGGAGCGTTGCAGAACTACAAGCTCGTCACCTCGCAGCCCTCGAACAACGACAATCTCAGCGCGCGCCTCAACCGCTCGCTCACCGCCAAGGATCGCCTGGCTTACTCCCTGGGTTACCAGCGCCGCCACGCCGAGCAGGTGCAGTTATTCGGTTATCGCGACGTCACAGATGGCTCCGGCAATAACCACGACGTCACCTGGACGCATAACTTCACCCCGCGCCTCATCATGAACGCGCGCGTCCGCTACAATCGCAACGTCACCGACTTACTGCCTTACTTCGCCTTCCGCACCGACCTCTCCGACCCGCGCATCCAAGGCAACTCCAAGGAGCCCGTCAACGCCGGGCCGCCCAACCTCAACTTCACCAACTACGGCGACCTCACCGACGGCAACCGCAACCTCCGCCGCATTCAGACCTTCGCCGTCAGCGACGGCTTCACCATCGTCCGCGGCGCCCATTCCATCACCACCGGCTTCGAGTTCACCCGCCTCGGCTGGAACAACGTGCTCGAGAACAACGCCCGCGGCACCCTGTTTTTCGGCGGTCTTTCCACCGCCGCGCTTGACGCGAACGGCAACGCCGTCGCCAAAACCGGCAACGACTTCGCCGAGTTCCTCCTCGGCCTGCCCCAGCAGAGCTCGCTCCGCTTCGGCAGCGCCGATGGCTACATGCGCCAATCCGCCTATGTCGGCTTCTTCCAGGACGAATGGCGCGTGCGTCCGAATCTCACTCTGAATCTCGGCCTGCGCTATGAGGATTGGGAGCCCTTCACCGAGAAATACGGCCGCCTGGCGAACTTACTCCTGAATCCTGCGCGTACCGCGGTTACGCTGGTCACCGGCAATAACATCATCCAGCCGGACCGCAATAACTTCTCGCCGCGCATTGGTTTCTCCTGGCGTCCGAAGTCGAAAACGCGCACGGTGGTCCGCGGCGGTTACTCCAATTTCTACGACAGCTCCATTTACTCCCGCATCCCGAATCGTCTTGGCTGGCAGCCGCCCTTCGCCGTCAGCTCGCAGTTCAATACCACCACCGACGCACCCCTGACGATGACCAACCCGTTTATCGGACGGCCCGACGTCACCATCCGCAACACCTTCGCCGTGAACCCGGCCTATCCCGCGCCGCGCGCCCAAACCTGGAGCCTCACGCTGCAGAATGAATTCTGGCGCGGCTGGGTGATCGAGACCGGCTACCTCGGCACGCGCGGCTCTGGGCTGCTCATCCAGCGACTGCCGAATCGCGCGCTGCCCGGCGCGGCCACCAGCAGCGAACAGCGCCGCCTCATTCCCAACGCCGTCGGCTTCACCTGGGACAGCCCCGAAGGCAACTCGATCTTTCACGCCGGCCAACTCCGCCTGTCGCGCCGCATGTCCCGCGGGCTCTCTTTGAACGCCTCATACCAATGGGCCAAGTCGCTCGACAACGCGTCCACCATCGGCGGCACGGGCAACCTCACCGTGCAGGACGACAACAACCTCGCCGCCGAGCGCGGCCGCTCGAACTTCGACCGTCGCCACACCTTCACGCTCAGCAGCATGCTCTTCTCGCCCTTCGGCGAGCGTGGCTATTTCCTCAAACAGAAGAACGCGGCCTCGCGCGCCTTGAAGGATTGGACCATCACGGCCAACATCACCGCCAACTCCGGCTCCGCCTTCACGGCGCGCGTGCTCGGCACCGCGGCCGATGCGGGCGGCACCGGCGCCACGGGCAGCGCCCGCGCCGATGCCACCGGCGCTCCACTCTACGCGGGCGCTGGCTACTTCAACCCGGCCGCGTTCGCCGTGCCGTTGGCCGGACGCTTCGGCTCCGCCGGCCGCAACACCATCGACGGCCCCGGCCAGTTCATGATGAACGCCTCCATCGGCCGCAACTTCAACTTCGCCGGCGACCCGCGCCACGGCGTCGAGTTCCGTATTTCGGCCGACAACGTCCTCAACCATCCGAACATCACCGGCCTCGGCACGGTGGTCAACTCCGCCAACTACGGCCTCGCCACCAACGCCGGCGACATGCGCAGCATCCAGATGAATCTGCGCTTCCGCTTCTAACGTAGAAAAGAGCATGTCTCACGTCGACACGCTCCACCGCGCCCTCACTTGCTTTGGCGACCCCGCGCGCCGCGACTCCTACTTCGACCTCTACGCGCCCGACATCGTCCTGCATGGCTATGATGGCGTCGAGCCCGGCCTCGCCAGCGTCAAGGGCTTCTATGCGCTCATGTGGAGCGCCTTTCCCGACGCCACCGTCCAGGCCGAGGATGTCTTCGAGAGCGGCGACAAGCTCGCCTGCCGCTTCGTACTGACCGGCACGCACCTCGGCGACTTCAACGGCATTCCGCCCACCGGCAAGGCGATCCGCCTGCCGGGCATCACGATCCTCCGCTTCTCCGGCGAGCGCTGCGTCGAGCGTTGGAGCCAGGCCGACTTCCTCGGCCTGCTGAAGCAGCTCGGCGTGGCCTGATTACGGCCGTGCCGCCTTCAACACCCGGCCGGACCGCGTGCCCTTCCATTCGTTGTTGTCGATCGCCACCACGCCGTTCACGATCACGTAGGGCATGCCCTCCGGATACTGCAGCGGCTTGGTGAAGGTCGCCGTATCGCGCACGCGCGCCGCGTCGAACACGACCAGATCCGCCGCAAAGCCCGGCGACACGCGCCCGCGATCATAAAGCCGCAGCCGGTTCGTGGCCAGCGACGTCATCTTGCGAATGGCCGCCTCGAGCGACAGAATCTGCTCATCGCGCACATACTTGCCCAGCACCCGCGCGAAGGAGCCAAACGCACGCGGATGGCGCGCCCGTCGCCGTCAGCGCGCTCGCCGGGCCGGAATCCGTGCAGAAGCTCACCCACTCCGTACGCAGCGCCAGGTGCTTCTGCTCTTCATTCATGCTGAGCGGATTCACGCTCGCGTCGCGCAGCACGAGCTCGAAGAACGCATCCCACGGGTCTTTGTTCCACAGCTTGGCGATCTCCGCGACGCTCTTCCCCTCCAGGCTCTTGTCAGACGCGCGCGGCATCTGCGCCACCAGCACGTTGTCCCAATTCTTGCCCACGTGCCGATACCAGTTCTCCCAATCGCCGGTGGTCTCGATCTCCTTCCGCAACTCCGCGCGCAACGCCGCGCTGCCCAGCGAATCGCGCAACGCCGCGCTGCCGCGCGCGTAGTGCCGCGGATGAATGAACGAACCCAGCCCGATGCCATTCCGCACGTAGGGATAAATGTCCGCCGTCACATCGAGCCCGCGCGCCCGCGCCGCGTTGATCTTCTCAATCGCCTTCGCCATCAAGGGGCCAGTTCTCCGCGCCCGCCGCCTTCAGGTGATAGATGTGCACCGGCACACCGGCCTGCTCGCCGATCGCAATCGATTCCTCAATCGCCTCGAGCAGCTTCGAACTCTCGTTGCGCATGTGCGTCGAATAGAAGCCGCCATACGGGGGGCCGCTTTGTTCAACGCCACCAGCTCCGCCGTCTTCGCGAACACGCCCGGCGGATAGATCAACGCCGTCGACACGCCGACGGCGCCATCGCTCATCGCCTGGGCCACCAGCGCCTTCATCCGGTCGAGCTCCGCGGCGGTGGGCTCGCGGTCCTTGTCGCCCATCACCACCTGCCGCACCTGCGCCGCGCCCACATTGTGCACCACGTTCACCGCCAGGCCCACCTTCTCGAGCAGCGCGTTGAACTCCGCGTAGCTCGACCAGCGATAGCCCTTCGCCACCGCCTCCCGCGGCAGCAGCGCCTCCGTCATCGGCGCGGGCGACCCGCCTCCGCCCGCCATCATCGTCGTAATGCCCTGCCGCAGCTTGCTCTCCGCATTGCGCGGGTCCATCAAGAGAGGGATGGAGCCCGCGCCCATCATGTCGATGAAGCCGGGCGCCACCACGTGGCCGGTCACGTCGATCACGCGCCGCGCGGTGGCGCGAGAATAGTCGCCCACGCCGGCAATGCGCCCGTCGCGCACGGCTACGTCGGCTTTGAACCACGGATTGCCGGAGCCGTCGACGACGCGTCCGCCCTTCAAAATCAAGTCAAACGTCTGCGCTTGCCCGCAGACCAGCGCCACCAGCGCAACTGTAAGCTTCACGCAACGATTATGCGTCAAACTGATACGGTGGGCTCCGCCTTGCGCTCGCCGTACGTTTCCCTGCTCCGCACCGCCTGGCGTTATGCCCGCCACGCCCGCGGCCGCTATGTCGGCATCTACGCGCTCTTCGTCTTCGCCAACCTCGCCTTTGCCCTCTATCCGCTGCTCTACGGCTGGTTCGTCGACGCCGTCCAGAAGTCGCCCGATGCCGCGTTGAAACTGGCCCTGATGTACGGCGGTGCTTATCTCGCGGTGAAGCTGTTCGAATGGTGCTTCCACGGCCCGGCCCGCATCATGGAGCGCCAGCTCGCCTTCGAGCTAAGCCGCAACTTCCTCGACGAGCGCTATCATCAGGCGCTCCACCTGCCCGTCAAGTGGCATCAGGATCACCACTCCGGCAACACCATCAATCGCATCCGCAAAGCCTACGAAGCCCTTCGTAGTTTCTTCGATGGCGGCTTCATGTACCTGCACGCGCTGTCGAAGTTCGTCTTCTCCATCGCCGCCATGATCTGGTTCTCGCCGCTCTACGGTGGCATCGGCGCCGTGCTGGGCGGCTTCACCGTGTGGGTGATCTTTCAGTTCGACAAGCCCTACATCCGCACGCGCGAACAGGTGAACGAGCGCGAGAACGAAATCTCCGCCAACCTCTTCGATAGCCTCTCGAACATCATCACCGTCATCACCCTGCGGCTCGAGCACGGCATGCAGAAAGGCCTGCTGGCGAAGGTGGACGCCGTCGAGGCACCCTTTCGCAAGAACGCCCTGATCAACGAATGGAAGTGGTTCACGGCCGACATGCTGGTGGCCGTCACTTATGCCGTGATCGCCGTCGGCTACGTCTACCAGAACTGGACGCCGGGTAAGCTGCTCGCCATCGGTGGCCTCGTCACGCTGCTCGGCTACGTGAACCAGTTCACCAGCGTCTTCCACGACATCGCCTGGCTCTACAGCCAGGTGGTGCAATACGACACCGACGTGCAAGGCGCCCGCCTCGTCAGCGACGCATGGGACGCCGGCCACCGGCCCGACGAACCACCGCCGCTACCGCCCGATTGGCGCGCGATTCAGATTGACGCTCTGTCCTTCTCTCATCGCGAAGCCGCTTCGCTTCGCGAGATCTCGCTCACTTTGCGCCGCGGCAAACGCCTGGCGCTGGTGGGCTCGAGCGGCAGCGGCAAGTCGACTTTGCTCGCCTTGCTGCGCGGCCTCTATCCGCCGCAAGACGGGCTCAGCGTCACCGCCGACGGCGCGCCCATCTCCTTCGACACGGTGAATGAAAGCACCACGCTCTTCCCGCAAGAGCCGGAGATCTTCGAGAACACCATCGCCTACAACATCACGCTCGGGCTGCCCTTCGCACAGGCGGATATCGACGAAGCCTGCCGCGTGGCGCAGTTCACCGACGTCGTCGCCGAGTTGCCCAAGGGCCTGGAATCGAGCATCCAGGAGAAGGGCGTCAACCTCTCCGGCGGGCAGAAGCAACGCCTCGCGCTCGCCCGCGGCATCCTCGCCGCCCGCGCGAGCGACGTGGTGCTGCTCGACGAGCCCACCAGCTCCGTCGACCCCAAGACCGAGGCCGAGATCTACCAGCGCATGTTCGAGGCGTTCGGCGACAAAGCGGTGGTCTCCGCGCTGCATCGCTTGCATCTGCTGCGCTGGTTCGATGAAGTGTGCTTGCTGCGCCAGGGCCGCATTATCGCGCGCGGCACGCTGGATGAACTGCTGCGCACCAGCCCCGATTTTCAGGAGCTCTGGCGCCTACTTTACACCCCCAGAGGCCGGGGCGGATATGGCGGTAGTTGAATAGCGCCGGGTTCACGCTGGTCACGCCACCGGACGCCACTTCAATGATTCGCGCCGACACCGGCTCATAGGCCGCGCGCGGCGCCACAGTGCCCTTCGCCACCAGGATGCGCATCTGCTCCGGCAGAATGCCCGCCGCCGCCAGTTGATTCAGGCTGAACGGAATCACGCGCTTCGGATTGATCAGCAACAGGTTCGGCAAATCGGCCGTGCCGCCTTCCACTTCAATCACGGCGGAAACGCCCATGTCCCAATAGCGTCCGCCGCCGTGACGCACGTGCGTCTCGAGGAACTTGCCGTCGTGGATCGTTTTCACGCGGCCGCGAATGCGCACCGAATCGCCGTGCAGGTTGTCCGTCTTGCCGCCCACGGCCATGTCGAACGCGCCGCCCACGCCTGCTTTGATCGCAGCCTGCACGGCCGCCGCGTCGGTGATCGCCAACGCCCAACCTTGCGCCTTCTGCTTCAAGAGCTCGGCCAGCACGAAGGTCGCATCGCCCGCTGAGCCGCCGCCGATGTTGTCGCCGGAATCCATCAGCGTCACCGGATACTTGCCGTTGTTCACCGCCATGCGCACGGCCTCGGCCGGCGCCGGCGCCTGGATCGTCAGCTTCGGCCGCAGGTTCCACATGTCGTTCGCCAAGCGATCCGCTTCGCGCTGGGCGAGCGCCGCGTCGCCATCGGTCACCACCACGACGCTCGGGCCCATGGCCGGAATGTCGGCGTACTGATAGCCGCCCGCGACGCTGGCCGCCAGGATCTTCGGCTGCTGCTCGAGGCGCTTGCTTTCGTCGGTCAACGGCTTCAGCGGCGCGGCGAACGTGTTGTGGAACAAGATGTTGAACAGCATCGGCGGCTTCACGATGGCCTGCACCGGCTTCACGCGGCCGGCGACAGTCTCCGCCATCAGCTTCGCCGCCTGCACGCCGCGATCCTTGGCGTCCAGATGCGGGCACTCCTTGTAGGTGATCAGCGCCGTGGTCCACTTCACGATGTCCTCGGAGATGTTGGCGTGAAAGTCGTGCACCACCATCAGCGGGATCGTGTTGCCGAAAGCCGCTCGCACGCGCCGCACGATCTCGGCGTCGGCATGCGGATGCTTCTCGGCCACCATCGTGCCGTGCAGGAACAGCAGAATGCCGTCGAGCTTGCGCGGCGCTTTCTTCAAACGGTCGATGAGCTCGTTGGTCAACGCCTCGAAGGCGTCCTGCTTCACGATGCCGATGGTCTGCGGGCCAGCGGACAAAGTCGGGTAGAGCTCGAGGCCGCTCTCGCGCGCGCCGGCGATGAAACCGGAGATGGTGTTGTTGGCGTTCTCACTCTTCGTGATCACGTCGGCGCCACGCAGAATGCCGTCGGCGCCGCCGATGCCGGCGGCGAAATCGGCCAGCGTGGTCTGGCGCGGGTTGAAGGTGTTCGTCTCATGGACGATGCCGCCCATGCCGATGAACGGCTTCGTTTGGGCAAAGAGCAAACCGGCCGCGACGAGCGGCAGAAGAAGGGCGCGCATGATCCTGAACATTATGTCGCGCTGGCATGCGGCGTGCACAGGGCTCCGATCATGACCCGCCGCCTTTTCCTCTCATTGCCCGCCTTCGCCGACGTCTTCAATGGCCGCACGCTCGACGGCTGGTCGCCCACCGGCAACGCTCAATGGGCCGTCGAAGACGGCTGCCTCGTGGGTCGCCAAGGCGCGGGCGGCGCCGCGGGCGACCTCTTCACCACCGCGCGCTGGACCGACTTCGACGCCGAATGCGAATGGCGCATGAAGTGGCCCGGCAACAGCGGCTTCTGGTTCCGCTACTCCGGCCCGCGCACCGGCTATCAGGCCGATTTCATCGATCAGCCCAGCCACCCGAACGTCTATTCGGGCTCGCTTTACTGCATGGGCAAAGCGTTCCTCGTCGAGAACCATCGCCCGGAAACCGTCCACCGCGACGGGTGGAACAAGCTTGCCATTACGGCACGCGGCGATCACTACGTGGTCCGCCTGAACGGGGCGACCGTCGCCGACGTCCGCGATAGTACTTTCCTCACCCCGGGCTCGCTCGGGCTCCAGGTGCATGCCGGCGCCGAGTTCGCCGGAATGGAAGTCCGCGTGCGAAGGCTCCGCGTCAGGAGCCACTAAATGTATCGCCGAACCTTCCTCGCCGCGCTGCGCGGCGCCAACGACCGCATTCGTGTTGGGTTCATTGGCGCAGGAGGCCGCGCCAAATGGCTCATGAAGAACGAGCAGTTTGCCGGCGCGCAGATCGTCGCCGTGGCCGATTGCTGGCAGCAGCGCCTGGCGGAGCTCGACGGCATCCGGCCCGAGGCGGGCGATTGGAAGCGCTACACGCACTATCGCCAACTGCTCGACCACGCCAAGGAGCTCGACGCTGTCTTTGTCGAAACGCCGACGCACGCCCGCGCGCTCATCTGTCTCGAAGCGATGCAGGCTGGCCTCGATGTCTATGCCGAGAAGCCGCTGGCGCTCACCGTGGAAGAAGGCCAACTGCTGACGCGCGCCGCGCGCCGCTACAAAAGGATCGTGCAAGTGGGCACCCAGCAGCGCTCCATGCCCATCAACATCCACGCGAGCCGCCTCGTGCGCGACGGCAAGATCGGCCGCGTGAAGGAAGTGATCGTGTGCAACTTCCTCGCTCCGGCGCGCTGGAAAGCGCTCGAGCCGGAGCCGATGCCCGCCGGGCTCGATTGGGAGCAGTGGGTGAACCAGACCGAGATGCGCCCGTATCATTCGCAGATGCATCGCGGCTGGATGAAGTGGCGCGATTACGACGGCGGCGGCCAGAGCTGGGGCGTCTCCGGTTGGGGCACGCACTCGCTCGACCAGGTGCAGGCCGCGCTGGGGACTGATCATACTGGGCCCGTGGAGATCCAGGTGGAATCGGCCGCGCCGGATTCACCGGTGACCTTGCGCTATGCCAGCGGCACCCTCGTTCGATTGAATCAGCCGATGATCAAAGATCATCAACAGCTCGGCGCCATCTTTGTCGGCACCGAAGGACGCCTGCAGATCCTGCGCGGCGACTTCGTGCCGGAGCATGCCGAGCTCAAGAAGGGCGCGCCGGACGTGCTGCCCGAAGGCGCCGGCGAGAACGCGCCGCACATCGCCAACTTCTTCGATTGCCTGCGCAGCCGCAAGCGGCCGAACGCCGATGTCGAAATTGGACATCGCTCCACGACGGTGTGCATTCTGGTGAACATCGCCCGCGAACTGGGCCGCTCGCTCGAATGGGATCCGGCAAAGGAGACCTTCCCGCGCGACGCCGAGGCGCGCGCCTTGCTGCGCCGCGACCGGCGGGTGGGCTTCGGGCTGCCCAAGCTGGGATAAACTCTTGGTCATGCAAGCCAAGCAGCTTTCCCGTCGCGCCTTCTCCACTGGAATGGCCGCTCCTTTGATTCTGGGAGCCGGCAACAAGTCGGGTTCGAACAATCCGATCCTGGGGTCGGGCGCGCACAAGTACGAGGCGATTCACGATTGGGGCGAACTGCCCGCCAACATCAAATACGGCAACTGCCACGGCGTGGTGGAAGATTCGCAAGGCCGCATCTTCGTGCACCATACGGTGAACGCCGCGTCGGAATCCAGCGACTCGATGGTGATCTTCGACGCCAAGGGCAAGTTCATCAAGAGCTGGGGCAAGGACTTCAAGGGCGGCGCCCACGGCTTGCACATCCAGAAGGAAGGCAACGCCGAATACCTTTACCTGTGCGACACCAAGCGCGCCATCGTCGCCAAGACCGATCTGGATGGCCGCGAAGTGTGGAGCGTCAGCGGTCCGCCGAAGGGCTTCAAGGGTTACGAGCCCGGCGCCGACGGCAAGGCGAAGAAGTACAGCCCCACCAACCTGACAGTGGCGCCGAACGGCGACGTTTATGTGGGTGACGGCTACGGTTCGAACTGGATCAACGTCTACGACAAGAGCGGCCAGTACAAAACGAGCTTCGGCCCGACGGGCAAAGGCAAAGGCGAACTGAAACAGCCCGCACGGCATCACCTGCGACCTGCGCCAAGGTCCGGCGAAGGCGACCATCATCGTGGCCGACCGTTCGAACAATCGCCTGCAGCGCTTCACGCTGGCCGGCGAGCACATCGAGTTCATCGACGGCACCAACCTGCCGTGCCATTTCCACACGCACGCCAAGAGCGGCGACATGGTGATTCCCGACCTGGGCGCGCGCATCACCCTCTATGACAAGAGCATGAAGCTGATCGGCCACCTGGGCGACGATTCCGAGGCCAAGACGTGGCGCGACGTGCGCAAGCTGACGCGCGACAAGTTCACGCCGGGCAAGTTCGTGTGTCCGCACGGCGCCTGCTTCGACCGCAAGGGCAACATCTTCGTGGCCGAGTGGGTGGAAGTGGGCCGCGTCACCAAGCTGCGCAAAGTCAGCTAGTTTTCTTCTTTCAACTGAACGGCCACCTCGCCGCCTTCGGGCAAGTCGGCGACGACGGTGGCCGTGCGGCCTGCTGCCGTCACGGTGATCTGGTGCGCGCCTTTGAAGGCGCGGCCGGCAAAGACGCCATCCTCGCCGGTCTCGCCGTTGAGCTCCGTCCAGTTCTCCAGGAACCACAGATTGTTCCAGGCGATGGCGTTCGGCTTCGACGACCAGTCCGCCCGATACATCGCGCCGGCGGGCAGCCAGTGGCGGCGCTCCCAGAAGCCCCACATCAGAAATCGGTAAAGGCGGTTGGCTGAAGATCCAGCGCGTGAACTCGCGCGTGTAGTCGGCCTGGATGGCTTCATCCGGCGTGTTGATGTCGAACTCGGTGACGGCGAGGTCGCCGTTGAAGGCGTTGGCGAAGCGCTGCACCACCGTGTCGGCGACGTCGAGCGGCGCGGGCGTGCCGAAGTGGCCCTGGAAGCCGAAGCCGTCGACGGGCGCGCCGTTTTCGATCAGATACTTCAGGAACGCCAGCGAGTAACGCGCGTGGGCGCCCTCGGTGCCGCCGCCTTCGAACGTGTCGTAGTCGTTCAAGTAGAGCTTCGTCGCGGGGTCGAACTGGCGCGCGAGTTGGAACCAGCGCACGGCCTCGCTGTGGCCAAGCACACCGTTCGACGGAGCCACTCCGTCGACGCCGGGAATGCGGCCTTGCACGTCAAAGTTGTCGAAGGGCTCGTTCTGCACGTCCCAGTGATAAAGCCGGCCATTGAGCCCGGCGTCGGTGAGCGCGGAGCGGGAAGCGATTCGTGATGCGGTCGCGCAGCGCGTCAGGCGCGAGCGATTGCAGGCCCGCCGGGCTGTTGCGCCAACTGGGCCAAATCAAATTGTGGCCGCGCACGGGGATGCCGCGGGCTTCGAGCCAATCGATGGCCGCGCGCGTGCGCGACTGCGGGAAGCCGTTGTTCGCTTCCCAGAAGGGCCACTTCAAATCGTTCTCGAGCACCGTGGTGGTGAAGTGGCTCACGAGGCGCGAGCGATAGATCTCATCGTCAGCGGTAGTGCCCATGATGCCGGCGGCGGTGACCGCCGAACCGAAGCGAAACGCATGCGAAAGCTGCTGCACGGTGACGCTGGCGGCCGGGGACTGCGTTGCCGTCGGCATCGGTGACGCGCACCACGACGGCCGCCTTGCGGAACTGCTCGATGCGGTCGCGCGCGGCGTCGGCCAGCGCCTGGTCGTTGCGGCCGGGATACGTCGTCTCCATCGGCAATTGCTGCGGCGTGGCGCGCGTGCCGAACGTCAACAGCGTCACGCCGGCGATCTCGAACGACTGCGGGCCGGCGCCGAACTGAAAACGCATGGCCGCGCCGCCGGGCGCTAGTCGTCGTCCATGCGGAACGGCACCTGGAAGCGTTGCCACGCCGCACTCGAGACCGGCAACTGCACGGTGACCGACTTCGAAAAATTGCCGCCGTTGCGCTCGACAATGGCCTGAGCGCGGATATTGGCGGCATCGCTCGAGACGCGGCGCGCCCAGAAGCTCAAATGCATGGTGTCGTTGCGCGCCAAGCGGCGATCGATGAGCCATGACAAAGCCGCGTTGAAGATGGACGCCGAGTTGCCGCGGGTGGTGATGCGCAGCCCTTGCGTGACGCCGGGCAAGCCAGCGGGCGTGATAGTCTCGAGCTGGCCGCCGCCGACGGTGGCATCGAAGTAAGACGACTGGCGACCCACGACGCCGACCGGCTCCACCTTCTCGCCGGAATCGAGCGCGACGCCCGCCAGCGGCGCCTGCCGCGTCCAGCGCAAGTCAGCGAGCTCGAACACCTGCGGGCCCTGGCCGAAGGCGAAGCTCAGCGTGAGCGCTTCGGGCGCATAGGCCTTGTCGCTGGTA